>VNKF01003610.1:0-24572 GCA_008044355.1 Drosophila lacteicornis
AGAATAATGAAGTTTTTGAATTAATAGGTTAAAGAATAAATAAGTAAGTAAAGCAAAAGTAATGATAAGGAAAGAAAAATAGAAAATAAATAAGAAATATGAATTTAATTTAAGAAGAAAAATAATGAAGATGGCCATGATGATGAAACAGAATAAGGATGATTATAATTAAAGATAAGCAAAATTTAATAATGAAGTTCTAAGCGTTTATTTAGACATGGGGGCGTAAATTAAATCGGAAGGGGAGGGACTTAACATTTGGGTTTCTCTGCTTTAATAAGAAACATGGTTGGGTGGGTTAAGAAAACAAGTGGCCAATAACATCATCGCCACCCCCTTGACTATTCTTGGAGGATCGTTTGTAACGTAAATGGATTTTATATGAACCTGCCAGTTTGGCCTGAATGAAGGTTTATTGTTTTGAGGGACTCTAAAATTTAAAATTCGTAGTGTTGAGTTTAGGCATTAGCAAGAACCTACCCCACCCGGAATGAGCTACCGTTTTTAAGGGTCCCGCAGCCGCTGATTGTCTCTAAACTAAGAAATCGTTGTATTACCTCAGCTACCCGCAACACGCTACAGGCGCTGTCGTAGATTGGGAGCTTTCTTTGGCCATGGCCAGCAGCGAATTATTGTTTAACATACAACCGTTTCCCCCGGTCTGGCATCTCCGCCAGCAATATTTCCCAAAACTGCTAGGGCAACATTGCTTCTGACTGGTGTGGCAACATTGCTCATTGTTCTGGCGATGAGCAGCTTCAATTTTAAGGTATTCGTTTTCCAATTGGAGTAACTTTAATTGGTGCATTTCGGCGTCCAATTGCATGGAAACTTCGGAAACATTCACTCCAATTCCCAATTCGAAACAGTGTCGACCTCGCGGCGGCGCAGTTCTGACAGCAGCTTCTATGTAGCGTTGGCTACGCGTGTCCTGGGTTGTCCTGTTCGACCTCGTTGTAAGCGGCTTCTGTGTAGCGTTGGGCACGCTGTGGCACGGCTCCGGCGTCGTCGTGGGGCGGTGTAGAACTGGGAACAATTCGATTTTGAAATCGATGTTTTTGAATGAGCGAAAAAATCTATTCCTTTTTTAGGGAATCGATGCATCGACCGTCTAATCACCTTTAAAAAAATTATCAACTCTAAATAGCGATTGGAATTGAACAAATGTAAGTAAACAAAAATATTATTTTAAAGTAAAATAAGTTAATTAAAATAATGCATTTTAGAATCATTGTGTGTTGGTGGTGCGGAAGAAGCAGAGAGATGGATTTATTTGTGCCTTTATCAGGTAAATAAACTAGTAAATAATCTAGTGACGACAGTATTTGGAAAATCCCAACGCATCAAAGAATGTTGACAAGTTGGTCTTTACCAGCAAGAACCAATGGGTTTTAGATATTGAATAAAAACATTTGATCTCATAAAATATCTTTACATTGAATTTTATTTTTGTTTCCAACAATTCGTCATTTGATGTTTAAATTTTTTTAAGCTAAAATATGCCTCATTTATTTTTTTTTTTTCTTTTTTTTCGATTTTAAATCGATTTAACCTTTTTTTTTCAGAATTGAATCGAAAAGAATCGATTCACAAAATTGTTCCCAGCTCTAGGGCGGTGTAGGGCAGCTCCGGCGTCGTCGCGCTCGATCTCGTCACTTGCACCTTCTAATTCGGCGACGTCGTTGAAAAGCAACAGGCAAACTCCTTGGGCTTCAGGTGGCACCTTGTTCAGACGCGCTGCGAGCTATGTCTTGTTGTCGCTTTTCTGCATGTTGTGTTTTCCCAGCCAATTGCGCAGTTCGGCTGCAGTAAAATCGTCCGCACCGATTATATTCATTTTCCAGTTGTGCCTGCCACCACAAAATTTGTTATAGTTTTCACTTCGGTTAAGTTGAGTATAACATCCTGGATAATGAAAGAGGCTCACAGGACGCAGTCCTGCTAAGCGGTCTGAGGGTCGAGATTGGAATCGCGGATGGAACCCTATTATACCGTAGCTCTTTCGGGGTATAGTGGGTTAATTGTGAATCATCATCGACTCTCATTACATAATTATATTACGGATCCCTAATGTGTCTAAAAAATTTGAATCAATGGATTGAAAATCAAAACTTCGCTAACTAAGGCAAGCTAAATTAACATCAAAAATAAGAAGAAGAAGATGATGCTGCTTTTATATGACTCACAGTGGGGTATTGGACCCGAAAAGTGTCGATTAATTCAGAAACGATTTTTGCGTTTGATACCTTTGAATATATTTTTTTGTTAATACATAAAATTCTGCATTTAACCGTATATACATTTTTCTCCTCAACCTAACAGAGGCTGAGGAATCGGTTGTCAAACTTGCAATATATTTTCGGTGTCTTTAAAAAAGTAATAAAATTACTTTTTTTTGAGCATTTTGAAAAATAAAATTGCTTCCTTAAACGAAGATAATATATTTAACTATTTTTTAAATATTTTTTTAACATTATAACTTCCAATTTTATAAATAAAATTATTTCAAATACAAAAAATTTGCTAAAAATTCAATATTTTTAAACTTTAGGTAGACAAAAAGTAATGCGCCACGCGGTCCCATGCGATATTTTAAATGAGGTGTTATTCCCTAGATATTCAGCTGAACCGCCTCATTCACACAATTTTGCACAAATTTGTTCAAATTCAATTTTAGTGGATATACTGATAGCGCGCACACTACTACGCGGGCGTTGCGCTGCCAGCTGAGTTTCTAAAACTTGCCCAGATCAGTACTGGCGCCAATGAGACTTCTTCAACAAATAGCTACGCATTTAGTGAAGATTAAACAAACAATGATTTCCAAAATAAATAAATAACATCTTACGTAAAAATAAAATTATTTTTTTAAATTAATGGGTAAGACTAAAAATACCAAATGAAAATCAGTTTTTTGGTTTTTTAGTATTTTTTCTGAACATTTTTCGAGTTTTTTTAAAAATTAGTTGTTCAATGTAAATAAAATTTTGTAAGATTATTAAGTCATAAATAATACATAATTAAAAATAATTTTTTTTTTTTTTAACTTGGTATTTTTAGTAGAAAATTAGATAAATTAAACTATTTTTTATATGGAAGTTATAAGATATAGTAGTCCGATTCTGATAAAATTTTTCCTTAAAATCTAGAATATTTTGAAACTTCTTATGTAAAAATTTGGTTACAAAATTCTTAAAAACAAAAAAAAATCATACTAAAACAAATTCTGAAACATTAAGTTTTAAAAATAAAAAAAATAATTTAATTTAACTTTTTTTTACTTAGTTCTTTCATGGCTAACAGAAAAAAAAGTCTCCATCCAAAATATGCCCACCTGATTTGATCGCCACTTTTCGGGTCCAATACCCCACTGTGTGACTAAGTACTAAATCAATTTATTTCCTGAAGGGTTTCCTATAAATTTCATGGTTTGAGTTATATACATATTTGCATCTTAGTATTCTATGAAATCTATTAAGGCATTATTTTAAGTTATTTATTAAAAGCTACACCAAAAGTTTTTATTTTAAATTTTTTAATTATTCATTGATATCTTTTAATTTAGTTTTAAGAATATACATATCTCCATGGTATCTCCATGATCAATAAGTTGCAATGTTTCGATGGATAAGTAAATAATATTGGTAGCCCATTACCATAGAATCAGCGCACAGTACGACGACAATGGTAGCGCACATAGTCATATGGGATACAGGCTCATGCCTATATAGTTGGCAGTATCCAACTTAGCTAAAGCGGCAGCGTCAAATTGTGATCCTACCGTAATCATTGACGAAATTGAGGCATTTACCCGAGACTTACGTACATTACATCCGCGCAGAAAGGCCTTCCATTGCTGATGACGTTTTCATGCTGTAGATTTATATAGAAGTTTGATTACGTCGATTTTAATTTGCTGTTATTGGTTTCATCTTAATCTTCTTGCATGTAAATTGATCTTCGCTCTCACACATGTTTATACAAGCTTTTGGTTTGGCCAGCAAGAGAATTTTTCTAGATATTTTGAGACATTAAGAGACTAATATGAAATCGGAATCGAGTTCTCTTCACTACAGTGAAGCTTAAAACCTTGCCACAGGCTAGGCTCCTCCACGCGCTGGGTCTTGCGCAACTCCGATGGAATCTCTGCTATGCCAGTTTCCTCGAATTGACGGTACTGGTATGTTGTCAGGATTGCAATGTATGGCTTCTGGAGGTTGTACTGTAGTGGCCACGTGAGGACGGCGCCGGTAAGGCGCAGCGGCCTTGCGTGAAGTTTTTCCGGCCCTTCTAAGTCTCACAGCCCTTCCTAGTATGACTTTTCTCAAGGGTGGCGGATCAATGCCAGACACTGGAGAATCCGCAATGTTTTTGTAATAAAGAGGCAAGAGCGGCAGGCTAGAATTATGGAAATACGGAATTGTTCCAATTTGTCTTAAACCGCAACGAAATATTCTATGGCCCTCCTACCTGTGCACTTTTTTAGACCAAAAACCGACAGATAGCATGTGATTTCAAAATGTTTCCACGCGCACATGTGCGATGTGGATATTTCGAATAAAGAGCTCGATGGCTTCGTCAATATTTTCAGGCGAGCTTAGGACCATGTTGAGGTTAACAAGCTGGTTAACTGCTGCCTGCAACCGTAGAATGCTCGCATTTTTAGGAAGAATATGCATCCAAACTAACTAAGTTTGGCTTTCTGCGATGAAGATAAGCTCAGAACGAATTCCTTCATATATGTCATAGTCGATTGCTGATGGCGTGCTTTGGCTGTACGGGTAATGCGTGGGCCCTCCGGTCGCAAGGACTTGGGTATTAGTTCTAAGCACACAGTCTGCCAATACTCCAGAGATTGCTTGTGCAGTTCCTGACGCAGCTGTTGTTGGGGCCCTGGATGTTGCTGTGACCTTGGGTTTGTGTCCTGCGTCGGTTGCTGCGGCTGTCGGTTGTGTTCCCTTTGTTGGCTTTGCTGGTTCTGCTTCCGGTTCCTACTTTCTAGTGGAGGGAATTGTTGCTGCTGCTGATGACTGGTCCCTTGCGGTGGGCTTGCTTGTTGTGCTTGGGGAGATCCACCGGCAATGTTCGCGTATGAGTGCGGCTCTTCGTGGAGTAAATCGTCCAATATGTGGTTCTTAAGGGAGGCTACGATGGGCTGTAGCACTTCTTCGTCGACTTACTGACTGCTGGTAGACGACACTGCCCTTGTAGCTTGCTGTATGATCACCGCCACAATTTATCCATTTGACTGGATGGATATCTCGTTGACAGGTTTCAATGGCATGCTGCTGACCACATCGTACACAATTGAATTCTTTGTTACAGTTATTTTTTGTGCGGTTATAGGAGTGGCACCAATAACATTGCACGACATCGTCCTTTTTGTAAGGAAGTTCGACTTCGATCTGTTGGCGACAGAGCGTCTTAAGCTCATGGATTTCTTTGTTGGTAGCGGCTGGCTCCAGTTCAACAAAGACTAGGTTGACGAGCTTTGTTTTGTCGAAACATGGCCCAGTGAGGCTAGGCTTTCCTTATCCGGAATGGAGTGATGTACTCCTCGGATGACTGCGGTACGATTTTTCCTCTTTAAGCTGGCAGGTATGAAATAGTACCTTTTTTAAAGTAAGCGACTTGGAAATTGCTCTGTACGCCTCTGAGTCTGCGGCCAGGATCGAAACACAATTATCTGGGTGGCATTTCACAGAATATTTTGTTGGGTGGACGATCTTATCTGTGGATTTGATAAGTCCGCTAAGATTTTCACAATGTTTAACCACAATTGGGGGTGGTTTGTGAGACGGTTTCGTTGCTACCTGGGTGCTGGTTAGGACTACGATTGCTGCCTGTGTTGTTGTTGCTATTGTTGCTATTACTGACGTTGATGCTGTTGCTGATGTTGTTGTTGTAGTTGCTGTTGCTATTGGAGTTGCTTGTGCTGGTACTGGCTTGATCTGAGTTGTTGTGGATGACGGTTTGTGAAACGATAACTTCATCGTCTGCATCCATATACGACAGTTCAGAGATACGATTAGCAGATACACTTAGCTTCAAGCTACTTAAATTTCTAACAATTTTTTAATTTGGATTGGGGGCGCTTGATTCTAAACGCCATTTGGTACGTGGGGTCCACCAATCGTCGTCGTCAGCCATGGCTTCTGTTTAGGATGTAAGCTTTGAGAAGACATGGGTCGAGCGTTTGGAGAGTTTGAGGCATAAATGGTGCTAAATTATTTTAAAGATGTTTTTAATGCAGCTGTCATTTTCTGTTGGGCCGCAGCCACTTTCGCTGCAATGTCAAAGTCCGATTCAGACATAGTGGGAGCTTTGAACTGCTTAGCACTGTGTTGAACTGCTTTGCCGAATTCCGCAGGCGATAGGTGCTTCCTAAATTTTGGGGCGTTGGCGTCGATGAGCGAGAACCGTCCGATGTCATGGACATGTCGTCAGGGTTGTCTTCCATGCACAAGGCCACAGCCAATCGGGGAAACTTTCTTATTCGATAGAATGTTAATCAAGTCAAGACAATAAAACTAATCGGAGAAAACACAATTTTAATTTTTTTTTTGTAGAAAAAATATTTTAGAAGAAACTTTTGTTTCAGACATAAGTTTTTATACCCTTGCAGAGGGTATTATAATTTTGGCCAGCATGTCGGACCCCATAAAGTATATATATTCTTGATCAGCATCACCAGCCAAGTCGATTTAACCATGTCTGTCTGTCCGTCTGTCCGTGTTGGTATCTCAGATCTCAGAGACTATAAGAGCTAGAGTTACCAAATTTGGGGAGAACATTAAAATCTGTTGCACCCAAATCAAGTTTATTTTAAAATTTGGTCACGCCCAATTCCAAATTAGAACGATTTTTTCCAAGAACATTTCTTCTGATTTTATCTCGAAGAAGCATTCTTGAATTTGAGAGGAATTTGTTCTCAATTTTGTTATTTTCAGAAGAAACAATATTGAAGTCGAGAAGAAGCTACTCTTACTCTTTTGCTTTTAGAAGGGGGTTCTGAGGTGGAAAAGAGAGATGACAAAAAGTATACTCTGGAAAGTTATTTTTAGATTTGGCCACTGCCACACGTATCGTAGTATTGTATTCACGTTTTTGAAGGCGTTCTTATATATTCTTGATCAGCATCACCAGCCGAGTGATCTCAAGGGCTATACGGCCTGAAGTGATTATAAAAATCGCACAGGACATAATAAAAAAAAAATGCATCTTAAAAAAAATAATTTTAATTCTAACTTCTTAATTATAATATTTAGGTAAATTTTGTCAAGGCAAAGTAATAATCATATCAAAACACCTTTCAACGACATATAGCACGTTTCTGTAGCTTTAGTCGTTAGAAGTTATCAGATGGTAAACATGGAAGCTATTAAACAATAGAGTTTCTGTGTATGCTTATTCTTCTTGTTGAAGCAAGGTACTAAGACACGCGAAAAGGGTTCCGTAGCATTGAGTCAAAACGAGAGGTCAATAGTCACCCTCTCGCTCTTTGCACTGCTCAGGAATACTTTTCGGGTCTCTGAGCACATAGCTTTTGAGAGAGAGTGTCAGTGCGTGTTGCTCAAAATTTCCCTAGCAACATTTGTCTTGTTTGGGTTATGCTCAACATGTTTCTAGCAACTTTTGTCTTCATTTCTCAACATTTTCTTTTTTCCATGTTCATGTGCTATTTAATTTCACCCACAAGCTTTGGGTACCGGGTATCTCACAGTCACCCACACTGGACTGTAGCTTTCCCACTTGTTTTAATATATTTTCACCTATTTTGAGATGTAATAATTTTTATTATTTTTGAATTACGCTTTTAATTTGATTAATCGGACGACTTAATAAATAGCAATCATATAACGACCGGAAATCTCATTTAATTCAAGATATGGTAATTTTTTATGATTTTAAAATTACATTTTTAATGTTATAAGAATCGGATGACTATATCATATAGCAGTCATAGAAAGATCGGAAATCTCATCTGTTTCAAGATACGGACGACTATACTCGTCTACTACTACTGACTACTATCAAATAGCTGCTATAGGATCGATTGGAAAATTATTAGAAAACAATTATAACTTTGTTGTTTTTCAACATATTCTCATCAATTCCGAGATGTGACATTTGTTTATAATTTCAGAAATATGGTTTTATTTGTATAAGAATCGGACGACTATATCATATATCTGTCATAGAAAAAATTTATTTAAAAAGGCAAAATACGCTATATTTATGTACATGAAAATGGCTTAGCAGCAAAAGTAAATTACAAATAATTCAACTAGTTTCTAAGTCGACACGTTGGTCTTTAGTTTCAAGGCTAGGTATTTTACAGTTTAGTCCCTAAACGGAAATTAGATTAAGTTAAAAGCAAAAATGTTAAAGCGTTTTTTCAAATTTAAAATATTTTAAGTTTCCTTTGATGGTTTTAAAATTTATTGCAATTGTGCACTTGATCCCTTGAGATTGCTCAACTTATGGGAAAATTCGCTTTCTCCAGATATTACTTATTAAAATTAGTAGCAAAGATACATACATTTATGTAAAAATAAATAGAGAAAAAAAAGAAGTGTCATATGATATGACTCTTAACAAATAGAGAAAAAAAAGAAGAGTCATATAGAGATAGAACGGAATATCGGATCGAGATGAAAGAGGTGTCATTTGACGCGTACTTGAAGCTAGATTACAACAACATTAAATTTGGTGATTTTTGATCCACCGGCCCCAACAGCTTCAATTTTGAAAATTCTCAATTTCGCACTTTCACTCCCATTTCTCCTGAACTTATCCGTTTTTGAAAAACGCAATTTCAAAGAGGTTTACAATACCTTTCGATCAAGATATAAATGATTCTGATCGAACTATCGTAGCAGATTTTCAATTCTACGGCTCTATATAGTAGTCTGCTTGCGCACCATAGTCCCGGTGCTCATCGTCACTACATGGACTGCCGTCCACAGTGATATTACAAAAAAAAAAACTTTTAAACAGTTAATATTATATACATTAAACGCGTCATTATTTACTAGTGTCTCACAGAACCAGGACTTGCTAGAGTTTACAGATTCCCAAGTCCTGGTTCTGTGAGGCACTAGGATATGAAACTGACTGTATGAACAGCCTGCTGCATTTGTCTTCTGACAAAAACGATCTATGTATCTGACACATGATAGTCAGCAAATCTGATTTCTGTATATGAATATCAGATTGACACAGTCCTCGAGTTGGCTAAAATGACTAATAATAAAAAAATAGGTCACGAAAAATCGTAATAAATAAATTATATAATAAAGGAATATCAACACATCCCCAAAATATGCAATCAATACCTACCTACAGTAACTCATAGCTTATTTCGTGCAGAGGTACAACCGTGTAGCACATTAACTATAAGAGATATCAACAAAATTTAAATTCAGTTTTTAAAGTAGTATTCTAATATATATAAAAATCCTTTATTGTGTTTCAATTCCAATCAATACTATTTAAATTTACAAAAAACTTAAAATCTTGACTTCTTCAATGTCACAGCTTATTTCGTGCAAGAGCTTTAGGTAAATGTATTTCGTATATTGTGATCCATGATAAACTTTTTCTTATGAAATCTTATTGAACACACTATTAACTTATTTATTAAACAGCAGAATGTGAAATTAATTCTATATGTACGGTTTAATACATTTACAAAAAAATATAAATGTGCCTGATTGGGATCAAAGGTCTTCATATAATATTGCTCTCAAAATCTAAAACGACCTTTTAGGCACAATTCTTTGAAGTTTTGAAGCCATTATTTTCTATATAGATATAGAGAGAAGTCATTTTATATAAAACGAGAAAGACAGCTAACTTCGGTAAACCGAAGTTGGTATATCCTTGCAGTCTGCAATTGGATCATTGAAAATCGAACCATTTTATTAATGTTGAAAAAACATCGAATTTTGTAAATTTTACGTTTTACATGTAGAATTTTACATTTTTATATAAATCGACCGATCGCTTCTATGGCAGTTATATGATATAGAGGTCCGATCTTAATGAAATTAAAACTAGAACCATAAAAAACTGCTATATCTCAGAATTTATAGAAATACGTTGAAAAACAGAGAAGATAAAATTTTTGTTACATTAATTTCGCCATCATTCCTATGGCAGCTATTGGATATAGTAGTCCGATTTCGGTCGTTCCGACATATATACTGCGAGCTATGTTGAAAAGTTCAGCTCGATAGCTCAAAAACTGAGAGACTAGTTCGCGTTAGTTAGAAACCGACAGACGGACAGACAGACAGACAGACGGACATGGCTAGATCGACTCGGCTGGTGATGCTGATCAAGAATATATATACTTTATGGGGTCGGAGATGCCTCCTTCACTGCGTTGCAAACATCTGGTCAAAATTATAATACCCTCTGCAAGGGTATAATGAACTAATATATAATCCCTTCTATAAAAACGAGGTATCCAACGCCTAAAACAGCCGATCACTTTAAACATATGGCATTCAACATATAAAAATATGATAAATTTTGACTTGTTTTTGAAAATACCTTCATTCCAGAAGGATATTGAGGAATTTTTGTGCTCCCTGGCAAATTTAAGTTGACGTAGTGGAATTTTCTGCCTTATAAATGGCTTCTACAAAGTTACTTGGCCATTAAAGTTATGTTCTCGCAACATTCGGTTGTTCGTTTTTACGAAACATTTTTAGCCAGTTCATTGTCAATATAAGTTACTACTACTACTACTAGTTGTTTGGTGCCGATATCTTCGGATTAAGTGTACTGTTAAGGATAACACTAGTTTACACTTAAAATGCTCCAAGCCTGTTGATGCGAAATTCTGGTATAGTTGAACCCCCAGATCACGAAAATGTCATAACATTTTTTTTCCCATGGGTAAATTTTTTTTAAAGATTTTTTAAAGTTTTACAAGAAAAAAATCTGCTGACTTTTTGTGTTTTATTTTATATCTCGAGTTGTAGACAACCAATTTAGCCAACCGATGTTTTATTATACAGGTGTTGAACTAACCTTTAAATGTTTAATTTATTTTTATTTTTATTTTTATTTTATTTATATTGGTAGTTTGGAAGCTAAAGCCTGATAAACTTAAAAAAACGGGAATTTTCAATCCGTTAAAAACAAGCCCACAGCTTCAGAAATCCGCTGAAAAATAAATTTATCGTAGAATTTCAATATTAGTTAAAATGAGAATTTTTTTAATTTGTTGGTTGACAACTACTAGATAAAAGGTACAGTGTTGGACAACGCCTTTAGATTGTCTGTTAAGGGGCTATACCAGTGTAATACAAGAAAAATTACGCAATTAAAAAAAAAAAAAAAAAAAAATAAAGTACTCGATAGAAAATTTTAAGCTTTTTTGGATATAATAGGGTATATCTTCAGTTATTTTTCACAAAAATACTGAAAAAGAAGAAACAAAGCTAACTTTGGTAAACCGAAGTTTGTATACCCTTGCAGTCTGCAATTGGATCATTGAAAATCGATCCATTTTAGTAATGTTGAAAAAATATCAACTTTTGTAAATTTTACATTTTATATGTAGAATTTTACATTTTCTTATAAATCGACCGATCGCTTCTATAGCAGCTATATGATAAAATTGACCAATCTTAATAAAATTGCCTCCAAAATTAAGCGCGGCCGATGTTAATGCATAGGGTCTTAAAGATTCCCAAGTCGGGGGACTTGACGCATTTAATGTTGAAGCTCGATCGGCATCAATGTGATGATCTCCTTAGTGGGAGTGAAACTGGCTGTATGAACAACCTGCTGCATTTGTCTTCTGACAAAAACGATCTGTGTATCTGGCAAAATTAATAGTCAAAAAATCAGATTTCTGTATATGAAGATTAGGTTGACTACAGACCTCGACTTGGCGCAAATGTACTAATAATAAAATTAAAACCGTAATTCTAAAACCGTAAAAAACCGCTCTATCTTGAAATTTAAAGAAATACGTTTAAAAAGAAGTTAAAATTTTTTGTTTCATTTATCTCGCCAATATCCCTATGGCAGCTATAGGATATAGTGGTCCGATTTCGGCCGACTATGCCTTACTATTTCAGCTCGATAGCTCAAAAATTAAAGACTAGTTTGCGTAAAAACCGGCAGACACACAGACGGGCATGGCCAGATCGACTCGGCTGGTGATGCTGATCAAGAATATATATACTTTATGGGGTCGGAAATGTCTCCTTCACTGCGTTGGAAATATAATGAAAATTTATAATACCCTCTACAATCGTATAATAACGGTATTATACGCAGTTTACGGAGGTGGAAAAAAAAACCCAACTGCTGACACGATTCCGGCTGAATCGATGAAATTCAAAAAGATTATTAAAATAGATAATATTTTTGATACAATGACCTACAATATTTGAAAAACATAAAAAATTGACAAAATGGCGTGGTTAAAAAAAAAAAATGTGACAATTTTACTTTTTTTTAATGCCAAATTGACAATCGTTCTAAATAGACAATCGTTGTCGTTGAGTTATGATGCCAGCAATTTAGCAAAACGTCGTTTTGAGAAAAGGATATTTAAAGTTTCCTCATGCCGTTTCCCCCCGTGCGAGCGGTCGCTTTTTAGAACGCTGCCATTCAAAAATTCAAAATCAAGATATGACATTGCCGCTTTTACAGGATATTGTTGAAAGTATAAACTATCGAATTATAAAAAAAAATTGAATGAAATAGATCCGGCGGACAAAAGAGCAGATCGTCGTGCTGATAACGATCTTAAGAAATTGCTTATTCTGGGGGGCTTCACATTGCCAAAGAAGCACCAACGAACGCTCTGCATCCGTAAACCAGATGACACGATTTACTTCAACTTTATTTTGTACAATCTTTTTGGAGTTGGGTAAAATTATGAATGAAAATAAAGGTTACTAAAAATTAAAAATTAAAAATTATAAACATAACTGTTTAAGAAATGACTTCATGTGACATTTTAATTCAAGTATTTTTAATTTAGTTTTTTTTTTTTTTTTTTTTTTTTTTTTTTTTTGATATTTTTATATAATTTTTCTCAGTTTCCATCCACATCTTTGACCATCCGGATGGTCAAAGCCCCTGGCAATGTCACTGTTGCTCTACATATAATGGATAAAGTTGGCATCCTTATTTTCTCCTCCCTAATAAAGTAAAATTAAATTCGTATTAAAATTTGGTATAAAGGTCTTCTGTTCTGGTGGCAATGTTGTGATTTTTCACAAATAGTGTTCCAAAATGCTGCAGAAAAGAGATGCCAAGGTCTAAAAAAAATTTCCCTACGCATCACATTTTTAACAGTTTCAAAATGAATGTAAGCGGAATTTTCATAAAATTAATTTTTTTCGTGAATTTGAACTAATTTTATTTAATAATAAACCAAATATGAAACCGATCGTTCAAAATGAATCCCAGGAAAATAATAAATTTTTGTTGGTACCTTGACAACTATTAAATTGTCCCTCTTATTTTCGTTCGGAAACTAGAACAGAGACGGCGGACTTGCAATAATGCGGATAGTTATAATCGGAACTGTTTTTGAGGTGCAACAACAAAATAATTATCAATAAATCAAAAATATTAATTAAATTAATGTAATTAAGATGATAATTATCATTAGCAAAATAAATGGTAATTTTCTATTAACGGAGGCCCTTCCAAAAAATTAAAAAAAAAAAAAACATAGATAGGAGGTGCTTCAACGTACATTTGGGTATACAAATTATGTTGGGGACGCTTTTAGTTTAGTCACAATAAATCTTTAAAGTTTAGCCTAATTTCCATACAAAATTCGCTTGGAAGCCGTTGCTATGCAAACACGCACACAGTCACACATTATGAATACACAAAATCCAAGCGCCTGTCTGTGTGATCGGTACAGTGGTCTGTGAAGCTCAAAATTGTTGTCAAAGTGTGCTTTGTGTAAATACTATATATGTGTACACTTTGAACACTTTAAATACATTTATGTGTGAAATTTAAATAAAACAACATTTTTACAACGTAAAATACGTAGCAATTAACTACTTTTTAATTCCTTTTTTTTTTTTGTATATCAATATTAAGATTATATTATATATCAAATTATAAAGGACCTTCCATGTCCTTATTTTCGTTTAATGTCAAAATCAAAAATCAGCTGTGCATAATAACCTAGAATCGAACGCACTTTGTATATATATATACAAAAATACTTTGGTTAATTTCTGTGTCCAAGGAACAATGTTGCTAAATATTATTATACATCCAATTATAAGCCGTCGGGATTCCAAAGTTATAATATAACAAAATTTGAATGAGATGGGTGGTGTGGAAGAGGAATACTTAAAGTAGCGCCAGAGGCGATACATTATTTGAAAAAAACAAAAAATGAAAAAAAAAATTGCCTTCGACGCTGTTTTACGTTATCACTGAACTACTGATTGTTTTATTTATATTTCACGCATAAAAGTATTTAAAGTGTGCAAAGCATACATAGTATATACGCTAACAATTTAACAAAAAATTTAAGATTCACAGACCACTGTACTGCGACAATCACACAGACAGGCGCTGTAATTTTGTGTATTCATAATTTGTCAGTGTGCGTGTATGCTACGCATTTTGTATGGGAATTAGGCTAAACTTTAAAGATTTATTGTGACTAAATTAAGAGCGTCCCTAACATAATTTGTATACCCAAATGTACTTTGAAGCACCCCCTATCTATGTTTCTTTTTTAATTTTTTGGAAGGGTAATTAATAGAAAATTACCAAATAAATAATGCTACATTATTCCAGAAACGTCAAAGAATTAAAAACAATTACTGTTTGCAATATACATTATTGCATTGAATGAAAACATATTTATTTTGGATTCTTGATTATCTGAAAGTTTTGCTGGGAAGTTAACAGAGACTTATCAACGGAAAATAAAAATCCGCAAGGATTTTTCGGAAGTGAAAAATAGAACAGGTCTTGAAAAAAATTTCCGTGTAGTTTTTTCGGAACACAAAACTGGATCAGGCCTGTATATGTATTCCCTCTACAAGAAATAGATTATAATCAATGGCGAAAAAATAAAATATATAGATTAATTAAGATTAAATACAAACATTTTTTTCTACTTATCTTACCGGACTTTTGTTAGCTCCTCGTATCTTTAGATTTGATATTAGTGACCACAGAATATTTACAAAATAAATTTCATATTTGTTGATAATTAAGAGATGTTAAACGGCTGGGTAGTCTGGAAATACTAACCATAAAAAAACTGACGAAACTTGCGCCCTGCCTGTTAAAGCGGGACAAGAAAATTAAATTGTATTTTATTTTATGTATTGCTTGCCCACCGTTTACTGACAATCAACACTTTTCCAAGCTAGCGTTGACACATAGTACATATATCACACAAATGGCCTTTGTTTACAAACGACTGCGGCGCACTGAGATTTTTTACCTGATCACTCACTGAAGGCGGAGCCACTCGGAGAGAAGCTCTCTGCCGATTAGCACTACAGCAAAATGAGATGCCGGCACCCATCGCACACTCATCGGATTCTTCCACTTACCCTCCCAATCGGACGCTCTGCCTCGCTCTCTTGGTGGGCCTACTAAAGTCGACGCGCTCGTCGCTGTTGTTAGTTGGACTTGACGCGTCGCTGCGGGCGTGAGGAAAGTGTGTGCTCGCAATCGCAAGTTATAAATTGGGTTTGGCGGTTAGTAGAACTAAGGAAAGATATCAAAAATACGTTATCAGTGCGGTGTAAAACCCAATACGAAGGAAAACAGGCACAAAGCAATTAGTAAGCCGCAACTGGATACACTCAGTGCTGTGCAGTTATCAATCTTCATACATATGTATGTATGTATGTATGCATGTTCACATGTAAATATAAACAACGATCACAGACCGCTGAGTATTAGCAGAAAACCCCGCTCAGAACAAAAGAATAACTCATAGTGCGGAAGAGGAGGTAAGTGGGTTACTAGCTTAATTAAAATCGAGATGGGAGTAGAGAGTGCGGAAAAGGATGTGGCTGAGGCTTCGATTCTCTCTCTTTACACGTGCCTTTCAATGAGAACGACAAAATTCACAATAGCGGAGAATGCAACAACAGACTTCTGAGAGAGAAAGAGAGTGAGAGAACGAATACGCATTGTCAAAGTCAAACCTGTTGATAAGGTCAATGCACGTTCTCCGCCGCCCTTTGCTTGCTTTTTGCAAGCTGGACTCCAGCTGGTGGCTCATACTTTGTGGAACAAATACAGTTCAGCAAGACTCTGATATCAAATGCCCCTAATTTTGCCCACAATATACATGTTCATACATATGTACATACATTTAGATGTCAAAAAACATTCCGAAAAACTCAAAGTACACTTCGGCTCATACTTACATACATACGAGGTACAGTGGCTCGCAGCTTATTTAATACAGAAGTAAAATCAAATTTTAAAACCATGTAAACTATGTGAGATATCAATAAAATGTTAATGCAGTTTTAAAGTATGTATATTCTTGATCAGCATCACCAGCCGAGTCGATCTAACCATGTCCGTCTGTCTGTCTGTCCGTCCGTCCGTCTGTCAGTCTCTCAGTTTTTTAACTATCGAGCTGAAATTTTCAGCAGAGTCTTATTTCTTTAGCACGCAGTATATACATATGTATGTCGGAATGGCGGCTATATCCTATAGCTGCCATAGGAATGATGGCGAAATGAATCTAAAAAATATTTTAACTTATCTGTTTTTAAACGAATTTCTATAAATTTGGAGAAATAGCAGTTTTTTATGGTTCTAGAATTACGGATTTCTTTTTTTTTAAGATCGGACAACTATATCATAAAGCTGCCATAGAAGCGATCGGTCGATTTATATGAAAATGTAAAATTCTACATGTAAAATGTAAAATTTACAAAATTCTATATTTTTTCAACATTACTAAAATGGTTCGATTTTCAATGATCCAATTGCAGACTGCAAGGGTATACCAACTTCGGTTTACCGAAGTTAGCTTTCTTTCTCGTTTTATTTTTTTCATATCTCACATACATAGTTTACATGCTAGACGGTTTTGGACTTTAATTTTCCTTCTGCATCTAATAAGCTGTGAGCCACTGTATGTATATGTATGTATGTATGTACATACTTCGATGCTTCGACGGCTATAAATAATGTGTTATAATTGGAAACCAATGAACTACAAACACAGCAAAAAAGAACAAATCGAAGGAACGACTGCATATAATAAATTCCCAACAAATCGGATTCGTAAAACAACAATGTCACACGTACTTTTTATCAATCTCGTGGAAATTAATTATCAAATATACATATGTACATAAAGTACATACATATGTACATACTGTGACTCCATCGCATAATCGGACAAATACCGTCCTATGATAAATGTGCTACAAAATGGGCTGAACATTTTTAGTGATCATATTTCGTGCATTGCAAATCATGCAAACCTAAGGTTGCCCTCTTATTCTAGTAGACTTCTCCAAATTAACCTACTTTCTTTAGCAAACCGTAAAATCTTTATGGATAATTTTCTATTAAACGGGCCCCTTCCAAAAAATTAAATTAAAAAAACCATAGATAGGGGGTGCTTCAACTTACATTTGGGTATAAAAATTATGTTGGGGACGCTCTTAGTTTAGTCACAATAAATCTTTAAAGTTTTGCCTAATTCCCATATAAAATGTGTAGCAAACACGCACACAGACAAATGATGAGTACACAAAATTCAAGCGCCTGTCTGTGTATCGTCGCGGTACAGTGGGCTGTGAAGTTTACAATTTTTGTTAAATTGTGCTTAGCGTAAATACTATATACGAGTATGTCGACACTCTGCTCACTTTGAATTTATGCGAGAAATATAAATAAGAGCATACAGTTTGATGAGGTAAGAGAAGAGTATTGCTGTGATCATTAAGTCAGAGAGAATGTAAAGCAGCGCTGCAGGCAAAAAATTTTTTTGAAAAAAAAAATCGCGCGCGCGATTGTTGGAATTAGGCTAAACTTTAAAGATTTATTGTGACTAAACTAAGAGCGTCCCCAACATAATTTTTATACCCAAATGTAAGTTGAAGCAGTTGTATACCCAAATGTACGTTGAAGCACCCCTTATCTATGGTTTTTTTTTTTAATTTTTTGGAAGGGGCCCGTTTAATAGAAAATTACCAATGACTCTACATGAGTTTTTACATAAATGTATGTATAGTGCATGTAAAAGGTTAGGTATTTGGGATCTTTGCTACTAATTTTAATGAGTAATATCTCGAGATAGCGAATTTTCCGAGATATGGTTATATACCAAAAGTTGAGCAATTTCAAGGGCAATATGGCCTTGAGTGACTATCAAAATCGTTAGAGCCATTTTTAAGAAAACTTCAATAGCATAAAAAAAATTAATTTTAATTATTAATTCTTAAATATTATATTTCAATAAATTATGTCAAGGCAAAACTATTATCATTTCAAAATACCTTTCAGACGACATATAGCACGTTTCTGTACCTTTAGTCGTTTAGAAGTTATGGGCGCGGGAAATCAGCCTTTTTTAGATGTTTTCCCACCAAACTAGCGGGAAACCCAAAAAGTGGTAGAACAAAAGTTGTTTAGCTTGAGCTAAAATAAAAGTGGATTCAGGACTCTAAAACAAAAAAAATCGACGGACAGACAAACAACAGGACAACCGTTTTCATTTCGGAAAGGCCGTTAAAATCTTGTTTATTGAATATCTTTTGAACGGAGTATCGGATCAGGATGATCGAGGTGTCATCCGACGCTTATTTAAAGCTAGATCACAACAACATAAAAAATTTTGGGATGTTTGCTCCACCGGCCCCAATAGCTCCAATTTTCAAAATTTTCAATTTCGCACTTTCACTCCCATTTCTCCTAAACTAATCCGTTTTTGAAAAATCTTAGCATGCAGTTTCAAAGAGGATTACAATACCTTTCGATCAAGATATAAATGGTTATAATCGGACTATCGTAGCAGATTTTCAATTCTACGGCTGTATATAGTAGTCTCCTTGCGCACCGCAGTCTCGGTGCTCATCGTCACTACGTGGACTGCCGTCCACAGTTATGGTGTAGGGTATTTTTCTTGCATTCTTTTACCTATACTTTTCTTAAGACCCAATCCTAACAAGAACGTGCTTGATTTGGAACGCATCAACGTCCATCATATGTATACAGGCAGGCTCCGGTTTTCACTTTCACAAGATTCTCTCGTTTTCGTTTTCGAAAACGAAAAATCGGGGTAAATTTCTGTTAGTTCGGCCCCTTTCAAAAAATTTAAAAAAAAACCATAGATAGGGGGTGCTTTAGCGTACATTTGGGTATAAAAATTATGTTGGGGACGCTCTTAGTTTAGTCACAATCAATCTTTAAAGTTTAGCCAAATTCCCGATCGGTACAGTGGTCTGTGAAGCTTAAAATTTTTGTCAAATTGTGCTTAGCGGAAATACTATATATGTCGACACTTTGCACACTTTGAATACATTTATTTGTGAAATATAAGTAAAACAAAAATTTTACAACGTAAAATACGTAGCAATTAATTACTTTTTAATTCAATTTTTTTGTATTTCAATATTGAGATTATATTATATATCAAATTATAAAAGACCTGCCATGTCCTTATTTTCGTTTAATGTCAAAATCAAAAATCAGCTGTGCATAATAACCTATAATCAAAACAAAGAATAATTAATTACTTAACCAATTAGAAGTATTTTTAGGTACGTTGAACGCGATACTTAAAGTATTCCGAATTCATGTTTTTTTTTCTAGGTTATTATTTTGAAATTAAACGAAAATAAGAACATGGAAGGTCTTTTATAATTTTACAGTGCTGAACTTAAGTGTTGGCACAGTTGCAAATGTCAACTTTAAACGTTATTCCCAGACGTATGAAGCATTTAAATGATTGAATTTGTTTGTATATAGTTGAATTAAACATTTGGCACTATTTTTTTATACTTTTTTTTAACGTCCTTAAAACTATTTAAACTTAAACAAAAAATGAAGGTATTTCGTGAAACAAAAGTCTTGGCACAGTTGAGTTACTTATTTGAATTTTTCTTATTTTAAGCCTTATCTGGTCATTTTTTTTTTTAGGAATTTGATAACCGAACTCTCCTTTAACCATATGGCGTCCAAAAGTTTAAGAAAAATAAACATTTTTTAAGGTTATCGAGACTTTTGTCTGCATTTAAGCATATGCACACAGAAATCAACGTATTTCAGCGAAAAAAAGTCCTTAACAAGTATAATGAAGGATAATCTCATCACAAAATAGCCAAGTTTATAAAATCTTATCATTTTTAGGCTGTAAATAAGGTCAACGGAAGCGAAAAAAAGCAAAAACCATATATAAATTAGTTAAATTTTTGAGGTTACGTACCTATTTTTAAGTTTAAAATATTAAAAAAAAAATATTTCTTAAACAAACAAAACACAGCAAATACTGCTCACCAGTGCTAAAATTTAGCAAACAAATGAGTGCGAGCGTGAGACAAATACACTTTTTCGGCCCCTCTTAGCAAGGTTGGTACGCAGATGAGCTAAGAGAAATACTATAATATACTAAAATGAACATCGCGCTAAATATTTTAAATCGGCTGAGTCTTCGCAAGGGTGGTGCGAGAGGAAGGAAATATCTAATAATTCCCCGCGACCCTTGCGAAATTGAGACAGGCAATTGGAAACAAAACCCTATGGCGGGACTTTCCAGCGGGGAAAAATTAATTTATTTACAATACAATTAAAGAAGATCCAATTATATGCAATCTTGACCATAAAATAAAAAAATAAAAAATAATAAAACAAAATAAAGTTTTAAATATTTGATTTCTTAGGGAAATAAGCAAATCAAACGAACAAATTACTTAAATTATGATATCCAAAGCCGCGGGGCCGAGTTGCTCATGGCCCTGCAGCTGCTGCTACTGCCACTGCTGGAGCAATATAAAAGGGCCAAAATCATAATTTTAAAAATTATGGACAAGCTATCTCCATTCCCTGCTAGTCCATGACCAGTGGTCACCTATTGTCATCCTCGTCTTAGTTGGCTGCCAACCCAAAATGCTGCTGCTTCAGAGCATACGAGGAGTACAAGAAGGAGAATGAGAGCTGCCCGTCCTCGGGAAGTGGCAACGGGAATGGTAATGGCCCGGGAATACTGGGCAAGCAGCGGCCGCCCTAGATACGTATAAGCACGGGTTCCGGGGAGAACTCATGGATAGAGATCATGGCGCGGCGACTTAAGCTCCAATTTCGTGGCAGCAGTCGTCGTGGACGCGGATGTGCCCAACGATGACAATGGGCAGGGCGACACTTCGCAGGTGTTCTACGACTACAATGCGGAGAGAATCACTAGCGGCCAATTGGACAAGGAGGTGGAGCAGCAGACGAAAGAGACCAGACACACAAAGATGCCTCGGGTCAACACTCCGCAGCTGGTTCTGAAGCATAATTTAAGTAATTTGTTATTTTGCTCGCGTTTAATTTGAATTGAAAACAAACACAGCTGACAGTATGGCCGTTTGGCCGTTTCTTATGGATTTTCGGTGAACACCATAAAACCGGTCACACTAGAAATATGAAACCCTTTTAGCTAGCTAAGGGTTAAGCGCTGGTGAGTACGTACCTTAATGCTCGAAAGGTTGATTTAGATATTTTGAGAAGTAAACGGAATGCTTCAATGCGATTACTTTTTTTAATTGATTGTTTGGCAGAAATGGTTTATTTATCGGTCCCAGACGGCTGACACTCTTTAAAGTTTAAACAGTGAATAAATTATTGTTGTCTTTGGAACTGTTTTTTCTACTGCTTCACAGACCACTGTATCACGACGATCACACAGACTGGCGCTGGCATTTTGTGTATTCATAATTTGTCAGTGTACGTGTTTCCTACGGATTTTGTATGGGAATTAGACTAAACTTTAAAGATTTATTGTGAGTAAACTAAGAGCGTCCCCAAAATAATTTGTATACTCAAATGCACGTTGAAGCACCCCTATCTGTTTTTTTTTTTTTTTTTTTTTTTTTTGAAGGGGCTCGGTTAATAGAAAATTACCAAAATCGGCTATAAAACTGCAAAAACAAACATTTTTGAAGGCATTTTTATATTTAATTTTTACGCATGCAAAACATACAAAATGTTGTCACTTTTTCTACCAAATCTTCTCTTAGATATCTATTAAGTACATAATAAGTTTTTTTTAAAAGAAAATATGAAGTTAATCATACGAAAACGTGAGGTAAAAACATGACAGAAGAAGTGTGTGTTTGCGACATGTGTTCTCGAGATTATCTTTTCAATTACACAGATCGACAAAAATCAAACTTTTTTCGCACCGGCGAATAAAAGCCATTGATTCTGATAGATCTTAACCGTTACATTACTAGTCCGAAACTGAAAAGTTTCCATCACGTACCAATTTTGAGAAATTCGCGGTATCATGCACTGCTTTAATTTGCACTTTTCAAGGCTTAATAACTCCCAAGCCTTACGTAGCCCAGAGCCAGTGTTCCCAGATCAGGGGTTTTCCCCCTAGATTTAGGGGTTTTTTGATGTCCTAGGGGGAATTTTAAGGGGAAATTTTAGGGTTTTTTTTTCGGAACCATTGATTTAAAATTTTTAAGAAAATCTCTATAAAATTGCTTTTTTGCATTATAAATCACTTAAAATGGCGAAAATATCAAACTAAATACGAGTTTCATCGAAGCTATCGATACCAACAGAGGCGGAGAAACAAAACAAACAAAAACAACAGAATTCAAAAGAAATTTTTAATTTACCGTGTTATTTGTGTTATTGAATTTATTAGTTAAGAAATCCTAGTGAGAAAAAAAGATGAAAAGAAAAAAAATCACAAGTGCTGAGTGCAACATACAAATAAGATTCGAGGACAAATTGGCAACGAAAATGAGTTTAAAGAGGAACCTTGTTTGTGTTTGTGAAGTGAAGACAATTGCAACTGTCAACATTATTACATTTTTAGTATAAATTTGTTTGTAAATCCAATTAATAATTGAATAAATAATTCAAAGACCTATTTCGTTTTAGCATAAATATATTTGTAAATAGCACTTAATAAAAAATAAATAAATCGAATCTATTGAGTTTTGATATCATTAACATATTTTTTAAATTTAGGGGGAAGACTGGATTTTTTAGGGGGAAATAATGACTATTTTAGATTTTTTAGGGGGAAAGCAAAATTTTCATCTGGCAACACTGCCCAGAGCTGGTATTAAGCTTTAAAAAAGCGTTGGCTTTTCTACTTCAATATTAAACAAGAATATACAATGGGGGACCTCTATTTATTTAGTTATAATGCATTTTACAAACTTAGTTTTAACACATATTTTTGTTGTAGCCCTGATATCTGAACTTTGTTTTTGAGACTGCTTTGAGTTCGGAACATTGATGTTTCTTTCTAACTTTGAGGAATTGATTGGTATTAAGTTGAATACTTTAAAAATAAATTCAACTTTGTCCATAAATATTATAATCAAAAATGTCCAGAGAATGTGTTGTTGACCCAGACACCAGATTTGTTAAGTTTCAGGGCTACAACATAGCAAAAATTTGTGACAAAACTAAGTTTGTAAAATACATTATAACTAAAGAACGAGAGGTCCCCCATTGAATATTTTTGTTTAATATTGAAGTAGAAAGGCCAACGCCTTTTTAAAGCCTAATACTAGCTCAGGGCTACATAGGGCTTGGGAGTTATTGAGCCTTGAAAAGTGCCAAATGAAGCAGTTCACGATACTTTGACCACGATATTCTCAAAATTGGTACGTGATGGAAACTTTTCAGGTTCGGACTAGTAATGTAACGTTTTAGATCTATCAGAATCAATGGGTTTTATTCGCCGGCTTTTTTTTTTGTCGACAAGTGCTATAGAAAAAAAAACAAATTTGTCTAATTCGGAAAGTGGGGTCTTAAATTAAAGCTACATTATCCTTTTTTAAAACGACATATTTTTTACTTGACTATTTCCTTAAAAATTCGCAGAGTTTTGTATTTCTTTACGTGCACCCGAGAAGCCCTTACGTTTTTTCTGTTCGCGGGGCATTTTTTTTGTCAATTAAAAAAAAAACTTATATCCACCGAAGGCTACTTTCTGCAACAAGAGTAGATCTAATACAGTTACGTTAAAATTAAAAAAAAAACGAGAAAGAAAGCTAACTTCGGTAAACCGAAGTTGGTATACCCTTGCAGTCTGCAATTGGATCATTGAAAATCGACCCATTTAAGTAATGTTGAAAAAACATAGTATTTTGTACATTTTACATTTTACATGTAGAATTTTACATTTTCATATAAATCGACCGATCGCTTCTATGGCAGCTATATGATATAGTGGTCCGATTTTAATGAAATGAAAACCGTAATTCTAGAACCATAAAAAACTGCTATATCTCAAAATTCATAGAAATACGTTGAAAAACAGAGAAGTTAAAATTTTTTTTACATTAATTTCACCATCATTCCTATGGCAGCTATAGGATATAGTAGTCCGATTT
>VNKF01003617.1:0-23617 GCA_008044355.1 Drosophila lacteicornis
TTTTAATAAAAAAAAAAAAAAACAATTTTACAGACCTTTTTAATAAATTTTAAATCAATCAGTTAAAAAAAAAAAAAAAAAAAAAAAAAAAAAAAAAAACGTAAACTTTCCTCCTAAAATACCGCCTAGTACGTCAATAAACCCCTAAATTTAGGAGGAAATCCCCTCGGAACACGGTTTCTTTCTTTGCGTCGGTACTAGTGGTGGGGCCACATCCCCGATACCGCGAGTATCGTGGTTTCATGTTGCGATAGAAAGCTAAGGGTAATAAAGCTCCGTACTCAGACACGCGAAAAGTGTTCCTAAGCATTGAGCCAAAGCGAGAGGTCAATACTCACCCTCTCGCTCTATCATACTGCTTAGAAACACTTTTCGTGTGTCTGAGTACGGAGCTTTATTATAAAATAGGATTTTACTCTGGGTAAACCTAGCATAGTTGCGAAAATAATGTAATTTATTTTATAATCTTTATCTCTGTATTGATTTCTGTTTTGAAACTCCGATGACCGATATCCTAACTATCGGGCCAAATATTGTAACCACAGCAAGAGTAACTTCTTTTCTTGGGTTTCTCTCTGAGATATCTTAAAATAAAAAAAGTTATTTAATAAAATTACCCTCTTTACAAAGGAGTAATAAATAATAAAGTTGTCAACAGAATTTGGGTCGGTTGGCGGTATATCGAATACGATCGACCTTTCGAATATTTGAATATTGATCACGATATCTGGGCGATCGATAGGCACCCAGATCTCGATCTCTTCTTTTGAGTTTCATTTGAATTTAAGCATTCGAAGCTTCGTAAACCTAGAAATAAACGCTCAGACTGAATTGTTACTTGTTTGTTACAACATTAAGTATAAATCCGTTGAATTTATTCCAATTTCTATCGGTCTCTCCGCCTCGTCCGCATCCTTTGCCCTTTTCGCGTCGCCGGAGTGCGGTAACATTGCATTTCGCTTTTGGCAAAGTAAAAGATTCGCGCGTGAAAAGATTCCGTGCGCTGGAAGAAATTAATAAGAACAACAATAATAAGTATAATTGAGCAACAACATTATAGTTAAAAGTGTCCAAGCAGTGTTGCCCACCGAAGGCGTGTAAATGTGCGCTGGATCGCAACGCGCCAACTCTGAAAAAACCGTTTTATTTTGCATGTCCAAAAAGGCGTGAAAATTTTCGGCGCCTTTTGAGTTTTGTCACTACGCTGGCTGGCTGTCTGGCGTTGTGAAATTTGCAAAGAACCGCTGCCCCCATCGCTGCGATTGCCAGTGAATAGGGCTTGAGTTACTGGTGAACTTTCGCGAAAATAAAGTAAAGGCAGCTAATATGCCGATTTGCAAGCGGGAAGGCTTCGACCTGAATCAGAAGGAGGGCAAGAACGATACATTCCATGACAACGACCTGGTCTTTTGCTGCTACCTCACCAAGCGCATTTTTCGCGACTACGAGTAAGTGCATCCTATATATCCTAGCCCCATGACCCCGCCCCCAATCCTTGTCTCCACTGAGAAACGACGCCAAAAGCGGACACTGCGCTAAAGTATACAACAAAGCGACGCTGCGAGCGCATGCATATGATGTACGTATGCGTACATCATTGTTCTGCTTGCATGTATAAGCTGGCGTACATGTATGTGTGAGAGTCTCGTGGGCCTGGGGCACAAACAACGCTGTGGCGGTGGCGGGAACATTTACAGCTGCCGCGACCAACAGCTGTTTGCTGGCGTTGCCACCGGGCGGGAAAAAGAGCGCGCCAAGCGAAAGATTTGAATTGTTCGATTCAATCTTTGCAAATAGCTTCCTTCTCAGTTTTTATTATTTACTATTTATATCAATCTTAAGGAACTACTTCCGGCACGTGATGGTGATCAACTCGACGGTGTGGCAGTGCGAGGCAACCGGCAAGGACAACCTCACCTACGAGGAGGCGCGAAAGAGCGAGCGCGCGGCCCGCAAGAAGATGGAGCAGTTCAAGCACAGCCTGCGGGCTCCCGTGCTCCTGGTGGTGGAGCACGCCCGCCAGTCGGCGGTCAACACGCTGAACCTGCTGGTGGCCAAGTTCCTGCGCAAACGCTACTTCATCGGCGAGGAGGTGACGGTGGTGGGCAAGAAGAACACCGCGTACACGGTGGTGGGCATCAATATGAACCAGGCCATGCCAGAGCCCAGCAATGGCATCTACGAGGACACCGACGCTCTGGTCTATCGCCTGCGACCGGCCAAGGGGGATGCCAGCAGCGCGGAGATCGATGTGCCCTTCAATCAGCTGCGACGCGCCCGCCTGGAGTTCAACATGGAGAACCTGAGCATGTTCGTCAAGAGCAATGTGACGCGCGTGGACGGGCTGTTGCGTCCCAAGCCCGATGCCTACAAGCAGTATGTGACGGATCCCGGCGTGAGCTTCTCCACGATTTTCATTGGCAAGATGCCTCGCTATTCCCCCTCCAAGATCAAGAAACCGGACGCCAAGAAGCAGTCCACGCTGAGCAAGTACATTGTGACCGACGAGCAGACGGCTGCCAAGGCCAAGGCCAAGGCCAAGGCGGATGCCAAGTCGCTGGCGGAGGAAATGGAGCGCGTGAAGCTGGAGAAGCAGGTTAAGCTGGCCCAAATGGAGCGGGAGAAGGCGGAGAAGAAGGCGCAGCTCATTGAGCGCGTGGAAACCGAATGCGATTCGCTGCTCCGCAAGACCGACGACCTGGAGCGATCCGATCAGAAGATGCTGCCCCGCTACAACCGGATTGTGACCCTGTTGCCCGAGCGACTCCTGGGCGATGCCTTCATGATGCGCGAGTTCATGCACACGTACGCCGGTCTGCTGTCTGGGATTGAGGTTTTCCGCCAGAACATCACCTTCTACGAGATGACGCGGGCGCTGAGCACGCGGGAGATTGCCGGCCCGCTCTCGGACATCCTGCTTGTGCTCCTGGGCACCGTATTCGATCTGCAGAAGGAGGAGGAGGAGGAGTGCACTGTGACCTATGTGGATAGGATGTCCTCGCACCACTCGGAGCCGTACCGCAGCATGTGGAACGCTGCCCAGTGCCACTACTACTCCAGGCGGCACTTCTCCTTCAAGGTCAACGAACTCCCGCTGGACGCCCTTACCTTGAGCGAGGTGCTTCGCCTGCATCTCCTCACATCCGGAGCTATGGTCAACGAGAAGGCGGAGCGTTGGCGCGTGATGTACCGCAATGGCTACTCCTCGAAGGAGGACCCGGGCCTGGAGCTGGTCATCCAACACTCTCGCATCCTGCGACAACTGAAACACCAGCCCGTGTATCGGCTAAAGTTCAGCGACATCATGCACTTGATCCGCACCCTTATGTCCCAGATACTCACCTACTCGGGCACCATTAACCTGATCGAGGAGCGCCTGGAGGCGACGGCCCAGGCCAAGAGGGAGCTGCGCAGCCTCGTGGCGGGCGAGAACAAGCGCCTGGCCACCGTCGAGGTGGACAGAAAGAAGATGAAGCAGATACACCATCTGGACATCGTCGGCGTGGAGCCGGCCAAGCGGGAGGCCATGGTGGACAAGCTGAACAAGAGCATTGCCGAGCTGCACGCCCAGTCGGAGCAGCAGCATCGCCGGCACGAGCAGCAGGTGCTGGAGCTGCACTCGCAGCTCTTCAACTTCCTGGTCTACCTGGGCATGGATCGCTGCTACCGCAAGTACTACGTGCTGGAGTCCATGCCGGGCATCTTCGTGGAGCATTCGCCGGACAGCCTGGACACGTGCCTGGAGCAGCCGCCCCTCAACAAGTCGCAGTCGGAGGTACGGCATCTGGCCCAGCTGCCCAGGGTCCGCAGGGATCTGAGGCTCTATCTGCTCAAGCTGTACGGGGACGATGACAAGAAGAGCAGGCGGAGCACCAACAAGCAGCAGTCGCTGGAGAACAAGGAGAACCAGGAGCATCGCCTGAATGGCTCGGCTGTCGCGGAGCCCATGGAGGTGGATGCGGCGCCCACCCAGTTCGAGCTGATGATGTGCAGCGGCGACAAGCGCAACTGCATCGTCCACGACCCAAAGAATGGCCAGCGGCAGCGCTGGTCGTACATCTACAGGCCGGAGGAGATCGATGACCTCCTGAGCTCCCTCAATCCCCAGGGTCAACGCGAGTCGGAGCTGCTGCAGGAGCTGTCCGTGATGCGCTCGCTCATCGAGCAGCACGTGAAGACCTGCCCGACCGAGGTGCTCCAGCTGGACAGTGAGCCGCTGCGCAAGAAGTTCCTCGCCACCATGCAGGCGGAGACCCAGCGGAAGTACGGCGAGGCCAACTTTGGACTGCCGCCGGGCTGCGATCTGAACGAGGTGATGCGAATGCATCTCGTGGATCGCATCCTGCAGTTCGAGACCGACATCTACACAGGGGATCTCGGCCAGCTGAAGGTCAAGGACATGGAGAAGTGGCGGAACGATCTGTTCGTCGGCACTTACGATCCGCAGGGCAAGGTGCAGTGGGGACCGGGCGGCAAGCTGGAGGATGAGGTGGCCAACGGCTCCACGGACAATGAGTCGCACGAGGATCACGAGGATGAGGAGAAGGATGGCGCGCTGTTGGGCAAGTACGCCAAGAAGCCCTATCGCGATCCTGGCCAGTATCTGGTGGCCTCTCCGGCTGAGGAATCCTCCCCAGACAGCGAGGATGATGACGAGGAGGAGAAGGAGGAGAGTGAAGCACCCAGCGAGGTGCACAACATGGCCTCGGCCCTGCTGCAGGTGGAACAGGCCATCGGCAAGCGGTTCTTGAAGGAACCCTACGGCCTGAAGAAGTGGGATCCCAAGGATCCCAAGCAGGAGGCCCACAAGCTCGCCTGCGAGGCGCGTCTGCATCAGTGGGAGGTCTCGCTGATGGCCAGCACCAGCTTCGCCCAGGTGTTCCTCCACCTGAACGTCCTGCACGACTGCATCCAGTGGCGTCGCTCCACCAACAAATCGCTGTGCAAGGTGTGCCGGCGTGGCAGCGACCCGGAGAAGATGCTGCTCTGCGACGAGTGCAACGGCGGCACCCATATGTTCTGCCTGAAGCCCAAGCTACGGGTCGTCCCGCAGGGCAATTGGTATTGCAACAAGTGCATCATCGTCCTGGGCCTGAAGAATGCCCAGAAGGACAAGAAGCAGAGGGCGGCCAAGAAGAAGCGCAAGTTCATTGTCGAGGAGGAGGAGGAGGACGATGAGCCCGAAGACGAGGACGAGGAGGAGGAGGAAGAAGTCGCCGATGACGACGATGAGGAGGCCGAGGAGGAGGAGCAGGATAACGAGGAGGAGGAGGAGGAGGAGGAGACAGCCGATGACAACAAGAGCGAGGCCTCGTCCCGCCCCTCGGTCAAGCTCAACGGTCGTCCTGCCCGGGGCTCGCGTGGCACCCGCCTGCGCGGCAAGCGGCTGACATCCAAAGAAATCGATGAGGAGCTCAACGGCGAACTGGTGGGCAGTGAGGCTGGCGACGAGGCTTCCTTGGAGGACAACGAGGAGGAGGAGGAGGCGTAAGTCACTGGAGTAACCATATGTCCCTTTATATTAACTTTTTCTCAAACAGCGAGGAGGAGAAGGTATGTCAAACGTGCTTCTACGATGGCAGCGAGATTCGCTGCGTCCGTTGCACCCTGTACTATCACCTGGAGTGCGCCCACCTCAAGCGCCCGCCTCGCTCCGAGTTTGTCTGCAAGAAGTGCAAGACCGCGGAGACGCAACGTCCCAGGCGCCGTCATAGTAACAGTGAGTATTAATTTTTCTATGATTTTTAGGTTAAATTCAGGCTTTGGGGAATATCTATACAAATGTTTATACACTAGAAAGATGCTTAAAAAATTTAGAGCTTTAAGAGCTGCTCAGTAAGTTAGGTAATTATCGAATTTAAGAAATATTATAATTATTCATATCAGGCTCGAAGGAACAAATCTTCTGAAAATAGGCGTTTAAAGCTTTGAGAGCTGCTCAGAAAGCGCGGAGTGCGCTCTCCCCACTAATCACTTTGTCAACCCTCGGGAAGCTTCGTGAGACTCTCCGGGTCACAGTCTGGGCAGCTCTGCTTGAGGGTTTCATCTTAAAAACTAATTAGATGATAATTTAGTGCCCATAAGTGATCGAATTTAGGAATTATTATAGCTATTATAATTATTCATATCCGGCTCGAAAGACCAAATGTTCATACTCGGCTCGAAGGACCAAATATTCGGAAAATAGGCCCATTTCTGCCGTAAACAATTACATTTCCTAATATCCCTCCTTCCTTCCTTCACCTCCAGTGAATGGCGACAATGATGACGATGGCGGCGATCAGGATGAGCCGCAAGCCAAGCGCTCTCGCTCCTCCCGCAACTCGATGCGTCTCTCCATCGACAAGTCCGCCCGCCACAGCAATGGCAACAACAACAACAATAACAGCAGCAGCACCAATAACAATCACCGGCGGAGCGGTCGACGGACGAACGAGAACAACAACCTGCCGCTGAACAGCGCTGCCTTGTACGATCTGCTGGAGCAGATCATGAAGCACAAGGCGGCCTGGCCCTTCCTGCGTCCGGTGCTGACGTCGGAGGTGCCCGACTACCATCAGATCATCAAGACGCCCATGGACTTGGCCAAGATCAAGTCCAAGCTCAACATGGGCGCCTATCAGCTGAACGAGGAGGTGCTCAGCGATATCCAGTTGGTGTTTAGGAACTGTGACTTGTACAACGTGGAGGGCAACGAGATATACGAGTGAGTGAGAGCCTGGGATTCCTTTTTATGGACTCGATTTAAATTCCTTATCCTCTATCTGTAGCGCCGGCTGCCAACTGGAACGCTTCGTGATGGGCTGCTGCAAGGACATGCAGCTGCCCTTTAAGCCCAGCGACATGAACGAGGCGGAGGCCGCCGCCTGCTGATCTCGTGTGTAAGTTAGCTTTCGACACTCTTAGCCGTAGTCCAGTTCGTTCCGTAGGTTTAAGCACAGAAAAGCATCCAATTACCCCCCAGACCTAAGTGTAGTTTAATCATTGTTTAATATTACTCGCAAGCAAAAGCACGCACAGCAGCAAGGCTAGAAAAGAAAATAAGTTCGTTTCCGTTTTTGTATTTATGTATTCATAAACTATTGTAGACACAAGCAACACACACATGTTCCACAATCAATAAATGAAGTGAGCGAAAAAGTAAACGACTTATCTTAATTAATTTATTAGGGCTTAACTTAAAAAAGAGAAGCGTTAAATACAACAAAAGGGGCTTCGAGTCTTAAGCTAGAAAGTAAATCAGGTGATCAAGTTAATGGTTTATAAAAATACTTGAAAGTTGAAGCTGAATGGTAAGTGATTTGTTGTTAATTTGTGTTATGAACAAAGTTCCGATTGTTTTTCGAGTTTCTAAAACTTTAAAATCACATGATTAATTAGCAAGAACAGAGTATAAAAAAAAGGTTGGGTGGTAAGTAATACTTTCTATGAAAGCTATATGCTATGATGTGTGGTTTCAGGGGAGATCCAAAGTAATGATGGACAGCTAAGGAGTTGTATCTCTTATCAAAATGAAAGTGGTTCACGTATATAGCTGGGTTATAACTTGGCCTAAATACGTGTGTAATATATATGTAAATGGGGTCACCAGCCTACATGGACGAAGATGTAGATGCGGTCGATTCCGTGTTGCAAATGTCCGGCATCAGGCCATTGACCAGGCTCTTGTGATTATTGTTATTATTGTTGTTATTGGCCTCTGGTTCCGCCAGGAAGGGAAACGAGCTGGATGTGCTGGGGGCCTGAGACAATTGCGCCTCCATGGACGTCATTGAAGTGGTGCTGGAGGTGCTGGTGCTGCTGCTGGCTGAGGAGCTGTCCTCGTCCGCATGGCCATTATTGTTATTCCCTAGGGTTGGCACCTCTTCGCCTTCGGTAGGGTTGTGCTGCTCCTCCTCCTCCTCCAGCCATTCGGTGGTGTCTTCGGAGAGGGCACTATCGTTCTCTGGTTCGGATCTGGCAGGTTCTCGGTGATTATTTCGCCTGTGCTTGATGGCTGAAGTTGGTTGATGAGTCTTCTTTCGCTTGCGGTCACTTGGAGCGAAGTGTGACTGCAGAGGGTCAGCTGGAAAATAAGAAAAAGTTGTTTTTTGTTGGGAAAAGGTATTAACTAAGCTTTTCTTTAATAAAATTAAGCTGGAGGTATTAAAAATGTTAACTTTTCAGTGGGGGAACCGAAAATATCGTTTACAGACGGAGTGAAACAGCTGAGATTGGAACATTACAAATTGATGGTGGAATATTTTAAGAAAATTTGGAATGAAAAAATTTATGGAATTTGAAAACTGAGACGGTAGATGGGGATGGAGCCTAGTGTGATTTGACTATAAACTAAATCATCATAAATTATGGTAAAAACTCATGAACTTCTTAGTTTTTACTGCTTAAGTGCAGAAAATAAACCTTAACCGAGCATAAATAGGCAAAGTCATGGCTGGAAGTCAAGCCCTCGTCGGCGTAGAGTCAACACTGCCCCAGACACTTGCCAATAATTGCGGGTAGCCACGCGGTCCGCGCCAAGGTGTCAGCGGGTTTGACACTAAGCAAACACTGGGTCAACAGGATGTCAACATGTGTCCTGTCCTGTCCTATTGTTAGCTCCCCAATCTCAGTCGATGGCTTTGGGTTCAGTAACCATTGATATGTCGGCGACTCTGCAGCTAATTATGCTGCTGACCCTGGTGGGCGGAATCCCGGGTCAAGCCAATAACACGGATGATGAATACAGAAGAGTGTTGGGCTCTGTTTTGAGCCAACTAGAAGGTGGCCTTGAACTCCATCTGAGGGATAAGAGTGATGCAGAGCTCGGGATTGTGCAGTTTGTGATGAGTCTAGGCAGGAACTCGCTGCAAATAAGTGTAAATCAAGAGGAGGATAATCAAGAGGAGGTTCTAGCCATGCGACATCATTTCTATCTCTTTGAGGATGTGCATCAACTCCACGGAGTTGGGAATAAATTGATTAATACCGATGGCTTTTACTTGCTGGCCTTGGAGAATGAGTTGCCTGAAGATGAGCCAGTCTTGAAGGAATTCATGGCCAAGATCTGGCTGCAACATGGCCACAGTCGCATTTACTTCATCGAGCTGAGTAGGAGACGCATCCTCCTCTACAATCCCTTCCAGCAGAGCATGGTGGTGGTCAAGGATGCCAAAGCTTATGCTCGTATATACCAGAACCTCAATGGCTATCCCTTAAGGATATACATCTTCGATTCGGTCTACTCAGTGGTGATGGGAGATGGCGAAAGCAAGAAGGTGCTGAGCGTCACGGGAGCAGATGCCAAGTTGGCCAAAATTGTGGCCAAGCAAATGAACTTTACGCCAGATTATCTGTGGCCAGATGATGAGTTCTTTGGGTGAGTTTAAGGATCTATTTTCAGACTTTATCTCTAATCCTTGCCCTCCAGTGGTCGCCGGGCGGATGGTTCGTACAGTGGCGCCGTGGGTCGTGCCCATCGCGGCGAGGTGGACATAATCTTTGCGGGCTTCTTCGTCAAGGACTATCTCACCACCCAGATCCAGTTCACTGCCGCCGTCTACACGGACGAACTGTGTTTGTATGTCCAGAAAGCCCAAAGGATTCCCCAATCCATTCTGCCGCTCTTCGCTGTCCACACGGACGTGTGGCTGTGCTTCCTGCTGGTGGGTCTCCTGGGAGCCCTGGTCTGGCTTTCCTTGCGGGTCCTTAATCTCAGAATTCAGGACAGGAAGAGTGTCTCGAGGACAGCTGCCAGTCGCATCTTCATCGACACTTGGGTCGTGTGGGTGCGGGTGAACATCGGCCGCTTTCCGCCCTTCCACTCGGAGCGCATCTTTGTGGCTTCGCTGTGCCTGGTGAGCGTGATATTCGGCGCCCTCCTAGAGTCCAGCCTGGCCACCGTGTACATCCGTCCCCTGTACTATCGCGATGCGAACACCATGAGTGAAGTGGATGAGTCGGGGCTCCCCATCTACATCAAGCATCTGGCCTTCAAGGACGACCTCTTCTACGGCAGTGACTCCCCGGTGTATCGCCGGCTGGACGCCAAGATGATGCTGGTCGCCGAGGGCGAGGAGCGACTCATCGAGATGGTGTCCAAGAAGGGCGGCTTCGCTGGAGTAACCCGATCGGCCAGCCTGGAGCTCAGCGATATCCGCTATGTGATGACCAAGAAGGTGCACAAGATACCCGAGTGTCCCAAGAGCTATCACATTGCCTATGTCCTGCCACGCCCCTCGCCGTACCTGGAGGAGGTGAACCGGATTGTGCTGCGCCTGGTGGCGGCGGGAATCGTGGGTCTTTGGACGAGCGAGACCAAGGAAAGGGCCAAGTGGAGCATTCAAAGGTTCCCGGAGTATCTGGCCGAGCTGGACGTGGGGCGGTGGAAGGTGCTCACCCTCTCCGACGTCCAACTGGCCTTTTATGCTTTGACTATTGGGTGCCTAGTGGCGGCAGTGGTGTGTCTGACGGAGATCTTCCTGAGACGCAAGTGGAGCAAGTTGCGAGGGAGCAGGAATTTATTATTTTATCATAAAATTTTTAATAAATAATAAGAAGTGAGTAAAACAACGAGCTGGCCTTAACACTGAGATGGGATAACGACGAGTAAACAACAAAATATACCAATAATAACGGTAAAAACAAAGCTACGAGCAAAAGATGAACAACGAGACAAGCAATATATCGAGTAAAACCGGTAGGGCTGAGAAAAAGTCAGGCGGACAAAGCTCGATCCTTTGAAGGTCAAGATTTCGATTCAGATGGAATATTCATTCTTATATATTTAATAATTTAACTAAAAAAGAAAATGACAAATAGGTGGTTCAAATAGGAAGTTAGGAACCCTTGAACTCTTTTTGTAAATGTAAAATATAAGAGGATTATATCAATGTACGAATAGTTTAGTTCAAGTGAGTCTTATAGCCTTGTTCCACTGCTCCGTTATTTCGAAAATGGACCGTCAGTTGTTCCACAGCTCTATCTACATTCTCCGGGAATGTACATTCAATGTACATAATACATTAGGGATGGAAAGGCAGGTTTAGGGAAGGAACTTAAGAAATATCGCCTAATTATCGATATTTTTCGGTATTTTTTTTTAGTATGTATAGAAACCTTCAGGGCGAATGGTGAACGGATGGTCTGTCGATTTTGAACAGACCATTCTCCCTTATGGGAGACATTCATGTAAATGAATGGACCACTCCCGAGAATGGAGCTGAATGTGGCAGTGGAACAAGGCTATAAAATATATTCCAAATCTACAAAAAAGAGACACTCACTTGCTTTCAGTTCCTGCGCCCTGCGAGGACTCCTCGCCGACTGATCATAGCCCAAGCGACGACGCTGCTCCCGGGCCGCCGCCTCCGCCGAAGTGGTGGGCAGCTCGTCATCCCCAAACAGGCGATGCGTCTCCTCCAGCCAGTCGCTGATGCGCGCCTGGGTGGCCGCCTGTTTCTGCTCCCCCAGCAGCCGCTGGAGCAGCTGGTCCACGCTGCGCGGCTGCCCGGTGGTGCCCCTGACCGCCAGTTGGAGCAGGGCCCGCCGCTTCTTGGCGATCAGGTAGAAGATGCGGTTGGGATGGGTCTGCCAGCTGAGTTCGCTGACATTGGGCGTGTCGTTGTCTGGCTCCGGGTCCGGCTCTTGATCCTGATCATTACCTTGATGATCCTGAACTTGATCCTGTTCAACCTCGCGCTCCTCGTCGCTGGGCTCTTCGGTAGCCGAGCTAGGCTCGGCACTGCGCTCCGTGGAGGTGTCCGAGCTGCTGCTGGAGCTGCTCTGATTGTCCACAGTGCTCCAGGACTCCAGCTCACGCTGCACCAGGGTGTCGAAGAAGGCCAGCATCACCTGATCCTCGTCGGTGTTGCGGGCACTGAAGTCCTGGGAGACATGATCCGAGGAATTGCGGTGCAGGGCGCGGGTGCAGTAGGGCAGCTCCTCGGCCTGGGTGAGGGAACCCTCCCAGCCCTGCTGGGCAAAGGGGCTCCAGAGCTTAAGGGGCGCAGATAAGATTAATTTAAGGATTCTTGGGTTAGTTCCCAGACTTACTTTAATGATCTTTTCCACGCCCGAGGAGGCGAGCAGGCAGCGCTGGCGATTGTAGCGCACCTGGTTGACTATGGATCGGTGGCCGGTGAGGATAACCGGAGGAGTGTCCACCCACTGGTTCTTCTCCTCCACTGAGACGGGAAATGGGCCATAACTCATTTAATATTCATGAATTTAAAGAAGATTAACTCACAGTCCACTCCATCCATTCGCCAGATAAACATGTTAAAGTTGTCCGAACCGGAGACCACCAGCTCATCCTGTGGCCCCGCAAACGTGCAGCTCTTCATGGTGCAGGAGTTGAAGTACTCGTCGTGGTAGAAGGTGGCCACCGGCTCTGGTGATCCGGGGCTGAACAGGATCGGTGGCAGCCGCCGGTGCAGGGTCAGCAGCAAGGTGCCATTGCAATTGAAGCGAACGCTCATGCAGCTGGGCGACTCCGGGATGTAGTTGTACTGGCACAGGGCCCTAAATCGGTGGGAATTAGGAGCTTGGAATGGCCAGAAAACCCTAGTGGGTACTCACTGCTGGTGATGCCTCAGGTCCCAGAGCATGGCCCCGCGCTTGGCATTGGCCGTGGCCAGAAAGTTGCCATTCAATGGATGAAACTCGACGGCATTGAAGGGTGTCCTGAACTTGGCAATGGCCAATGGCTCGGATTTGCCTACCCTTAGGTCGTAGACTAGGATCTCGCCGTGCTCCGTGGCCACGCTGAACAGATGGCCACTCGTCCTGTCCACACTCAGGCCATAAACGGGTCCGTCGTGCGAGAAGTAGTTCAGGAGTTTGCCACTTTTAAGAGGGAAAAGAACAGGGAGTTAGGTTTGAAATTAAATTAATTAATTAAATAAACAGAAATGAATTATTTCGAAACAAACTAAATTGAAATTGAACTAAATTCATTTCGATATAATTTGATTCTGGTTATTTTATTCATTTTGAAATAGTTAATTTTTGTTATTCTATTCTATTCATTCTTTTAATTTCGAATAAATTCATTTCTAATAAGTCTTTTTAATTATAACTCTATTCTATTCAATTCTATTCATATTAACCATTTCGAAATAATTCATTTGTGTACCTTCAATTCTATTCATTTTAATAATATTTGTTTTCCCTATTCATTTTAAAATATTATGTTAATATCTGTTCATTCTTTCCTATTAATTTTGAAATAATTCATTTGTGTTCATTTAATTCTGTTCATTTTATTCTATTCATTTTCAGTCTATTCATTTTCAAATACAAACTGAATTTCTGTTTATTGTGTCCTATTCATTTTGCAATAATTAGTTTCCAACGGAAAATTGCTTATATTATTTTCTATTCACATTTTATAAAAAAATACGAAATGATTAATTTGTAATATTATTCAATTCTATTTATTTAATTTAATTTATATTTTTTTACTCTCTTTAAAATATGAAGTTCATTTTTGTTCATTTTATCCTATTCATTTTAAATGAAATATGGTTTTTATAATTTTCCATTAATTTAAATTGTATAAGATATATCTCATCACTTCTTATTAATTGCAGAGATATAAATACTTTTTTAAATAGAAATTAAAAAAATCAATTAATAACGCTTTAAGAAATTTATAAAAATTTATGAAAAATCCCACAAAATATACTTAAAAAATATAAACACTCACGTGACCAGATCATGTTGGATAACCAAGTCATCGTTGCCACCGGACAGAATATACGAGTTCTGGATGTCGAATCCCAGGCAGAATATGTTGCTGGCATGCTTCTCGTTCATGGAACGAGGTTTCCCCAATTGGGAGACCACCTCCCGGTCGATGTTCCACAGCAAAACGCGCTTGTCATCGCCACCTGGAGGATAACAATATATTAGATGGATCGAGGCACCACCAACAGGTTGTACTCACCGGAGGCCAGGAACTGTCCGCCTTGGCTGAACTCCAAGGCATTCACGCAGCCATAGTGACCGGTCAGGTTCCGCTGGTAGAGATTCTCAGCGGCACCGAGGCGCTGCCGGAAAATGGCCGCAGGCAGGTGGCCAGCCACCAGTTGGTTCTCCCGCTGGCCCAGTGCCAGGTCCAGATTTCGGGTCTCCAGAGAGCGCAGGTTTTGCCACAGGCTCATAATGCTAACAGGGATTAGGATACGGATTTCGATGCGGATTGGGCTTTTTTACAAGCTGAGCGAGCAGTGCTGGGAAATCGGGTTTCGCTGTGGCTTCCAGGGGGCCAGCGAAGCACTCATATCGCCCTCACTCCACCTCACACTCCGCCGCCGCCGCTGCCGCTGCTGCTGCTGCTACTCTTCACTTTTTCACTCGATAAAATCTTGCGTTTAAGTTGTGGCTGCAACTTGTTATTTTTTACCTTCGAACAATCACTTGGGCAGCCAGATATTAATGCTAAAAATCATTCACAGTTTGCTAGACTATAGCCACGAAATTGGACCTGCGACGGACTGGTTTAATCACCGCTGCTTCGCTCCCCTAATCAAAATGTTTTTCAGAAAGTATACAAACCGAGAAACCAACAGAACAGCTGTTCGCCCAGGCCAGCGACAGTGGGTCGAGACCGGGCGAGAAGTGGCCGAACCTTGGGCTGATGACGTCTGAAGTGGAGATGCAATTCTGGCTTCTGTAATAATTTATAAAAAAAATTCCTTTCTCTGAAGTTTATTTAAATATTTGCAAAGAGGTCTGATTGAAAAAGCGCCAACGTAAAAAGGAAAACCCTGAAATATTTATGGTTACTAACTAGATACTTATTAAGTTCACTGTACCTACCGATATGGTATTTTAAATAATGAAATCATTTATTAAAAATAATTACTTCGTTCTACCTGAAGTTTATTTAAATATATTTACGAAGAGGTCTGATTGAAAAACTGCCATCGAAAAAGGAAAAACCTTGAAATATGTATGGCACCTTACTAGATAGTTTTCTACTTTAAAGTTCACTGTACCTACCGAAAAGGGAATTTAAATAATATGATTTTCGAGAATTCAAAAATGGTTTATCGTTGAATTTATTGTAACTCGTTTCTCGCTTATTTTTCTCTAAAAATTCTTTTAAGCTCCTACATAAATCCCTACTGGCTCAAAAAAATTACTCAAATTGATGAACACTATGTAGTGTCATAGCCCCTTAACTAGGATTCTTAGGCCAAAGGTAGTATTTTTCCGCCATGAATGCCTTTTTTAAGTAAATTAAATCCAAAACAAGTAGGAAAGACGTTTCTTTATTTTATGTTTAAATTCAATTTATTTTCTCCTAGTGTTTCTTGAGGATGAAAACGATGAAAACGACGTCCGAGGGCCATTCTTCGTGAACTACATCCAGGGTATTTAGGGTTTACTCGAATTCCGTGATCAGGCGAAGGATCTTGGGGACGAGGTCTGAGTGCTATTCTCCGCAAACTCCATTACATCACATCATCCCCAGGACGTAGTCCTTTCGTTTCGAAGTGATGGAATTGGCCAAGCATAGCTCCCAGAGCTCGCCTCCAAGAATCCTTCGCCGAATCACCCAATTCGAGACTGTGAAAACAGTGACTTAACCATCAGTAATTGAACGTGCCGCACATCAAGTTGCCCGATGATATGACCGTAATTAGGGGGTCTCCTGATGGAGGTCAACGTCCCTCTCTGAAAGCCATCTATAGTTCCGTACGAAAGTCAATCTTCGCGAAAAGATCCAGATCTTGAAGGCGTCTCTAGAGAAGGTGGGCGACTCCTGCCGCTACTTCACCTATTATTTCAGCACCTCTTGCTCTTAACTGGAACTTTATCTTGCCAATGGAGGGCATAACGTGACCCACATTGTCCCGAAAAGGTTTTCCAGCTATGAGGGCTCCTTGAAAGCGACTTTCGACTATGAGAGCGACATCGACAAAGCGGTGAAACTGGCGGATAAGTAAACAAGTGAGAGTGAATTGAAGGCTAAAAATTTTGAAAAAATCAGATTCTTACTTTTTATTTTCAAAAGAAAAATCTGGTGAATTTTTGGCGATGCTTACAAGACGACTGACAATAACTAACTAAATTACTAACTAAAGTACAGTAAGAGTAAGTAAGTGTGTAAGAGTATGTTGAATTTATTTTCAATGCACATACGATCAAGAATTTTACTAAAAAATTTTACTTAAAATTAAGAAAGTGTCACACATAAAGTAGAATGAAAAAGCCTGTCAACATGAAGATTAATCTCTGGTTAAATTAATCAAAAACGAAAGTGATTCATTGCAAATAAAATATGAGTTCATCACAAAAGATTAATAATTATTACCTTCTAAGTTGCCTATGGACTGCTTTGACAGGGTTGGGCAAGGAAAGTAAAACTCGAAGCCTTGACTAAAGTGACCATGCGACAAAGCTTAACGAAAGCTGTCCACACCGGTTATTTCCAAACCTTAGCGGTCAGTGTTTGTCAGTGACGATGTGTAGGTTTTGTATTCGTAAAATTGCCCCTTTATTTCTCGTGAAAACTCCCAAAGTACAGTTTTCGTTCAATTAACCCCATATTCCAGTGTTTAATTAAATAAAAACCATTTAAAACTCTTAATAAAACAACTAATTTATTTTTCATTTGCCTCCCTCTCATATCTTAAAAATATACAGAGGTAAATGCTTGAATATGTTGAGAGCTCTTCTCCGATATCACCTCCGCGATTCTCAAGTATTCAAAACTCGCTAGCCATTCAGGTATTTTTTAGGTATTGTCTTCATTGTGACGATGGAAATACAAGGGGGAAGGGAAAATATCACACTAAACTAGAGTAGAATCATCTATAAAATCACGATGCATCCCTGGATGTGTCAGCAGCTCGACTCCGCGGCCTGGAACAGATTCGAGTAGTTGATGGCAAAGAAGATGGCCACCGCACCGATTGCCGAGCCCAGCTGGGTGATGGCGCCCACCCACACCAGCGACTGGCCGCCCTGCGCCCGCATCACGGTGGTGATGCCTAGCTTCGTGTAGCTAACGATGCCCACCAGCAGGGTCCAGGCGGTGACCACCAGGACGGCGCCCATGGCGTGATCGTGGAGCGGCGGCAGCGGACTCAGGGCGGCCGTGGTGAACACGTAGCTGGTCAGCAGACCCGCCACGATGGAGAGCACGGTGATGAGACGCAGCGACGTGAAATGCAGGAACATGGCCATGAAGCAGGCCACCGGATTGGCAATCACACTGAGCGTGGCCGCCAGATGGTAGGCATTGGAGCCGTACGGGGCACTGGAGTAGGACTGAATGCTGCCGAACATGCCGTTGCTGAACAGCGAGATGGCTCCGATCAGGAGCAGCAGGTACGTGTACTGGCCTCTGCTGAGCTTCTCCACTTTGGTCACCTGCTGGTTGTCCGCCTCTCCGTAGACGTACTTGTTGCCCTCGGTGACCGTCACCTGGGCGTACTCCCGCCTGGCCACGGGCAGTGAATTGAGCAGGGTGTAGCCCACATAGCTGAGCACCATCAGGCCGAACAGGATGAGGAAGAACACCCGGGTGTCGAACCTCGGAGGCGTCTTCTGCAGCTCGTAGATGGGATCGCCAGATTCGGTCACATTTACCATGATGCACTCGCCACTCTCGCCAATGCCCTGGATCAGGGCGGTCACGCTGGGCAGCAGGCCACTCAGGCCCTCGCCAATGAAGTAGGTCACCATGTACTGCTCCTTGAAGCGACCCATGTAGGGCATGAAGAGAACGGAGCTGGTGCAGGCATTCACGGCCGTAAAGCAGGTCAGCACGAACAGGGCCACGCTGTGCTCCGTGCCGGCCACCGGCGCTGTTCGGTTGTAGAAGAAGGCGGTCAGCAGGCAGGAGATGGCGCCCACCAGGAGCACTCCGTGGATGGTCCAGCCATCGTTCAGCTTCTTTGGCGAATACTTCTGGATGGCCGTGTAGAGCAGCGGGCCCAGGTTGCCGATCTGCACCATCACGCTGAGGTACGAGGGCAGACTCCAGCCCTCCGGCGCCTCGTCCACCAGCAGAGGTAGTTGAATGAAGGTTCCATTTACGCCCAGCCAGGTGCCGATGCCAAAAAAGATGGCCAGCAGGTCGACGATCCAGCTGCGGCCTCGGAATCTCGAGACCATCTCCATGGTCTGCTTTGTGGGGCTTCCCCAGTTGAGGAACAAGCTCAGCTCACTTTTCCTGACCTCAAGGGGAGGGCATCTGTGGGTGGGAAAGAATTTAAAGTTTTAAAGAAACCAACCTAGAACATTAACCGGAAAATCCTATCTAATAACTACTTTATATAAATATACAGAATTCTTAAACCCTACATTATAAATTACGGTAAAGCATACCTGAAATTCCTGTGAGTTTCAACACTTTAATAAATCATTTCCAAACTAAAGAAAGGCTAATAGTCTGATAAGTTCTAGCACAGAAACACTATTTAAAGCTTGCAACATTGTAGACTACTAAATAATATTTGCCTCGGGTTTATGACTCTACAAATCAGAGACGCTTATTCGGTGTTAATTTCGCTCAATGCTTCAGATAAGACTTTAAAGACTCATTATTATCAAGCATGCCGAGGCATTTACAGTTCATTATTTTTGTCTTTTGGACAGATAACCAACCCACAGATTGCGATTAAGGTGGTTTCTGTGGTGTTACATTACATATTTGTAATCTCTTTGAATTTTTGGTACCAAGAAAGAAGTCATTAAAAAGTTTATATGTTTGTAATCTTAAGAAATTGTTGGTACTAACTGCTCTGTAAATATTTAAGCCCAAATAGTATCTATTAAAGCAAAAATTCAGATATTTCTAGAGATGCTTGATATTAAAAATATATTTAAAAAATGTATGTAAGGACTTCAAAATAATTATTTTGTTTAATAGATAAAATCAAGTAATCCCCATTGGAACAACTTTAATTGGATTATTTAAAGTCCATTTATCAAAATAAATTATAAAATTTCCGCACAATAATCGCTTAGATTGGATAGCCAATTATAATAAGAAAAAAAAACACTTTGAAGTTATTTGGATATAGCCTCTAATCTTATTTTCGAGTGATATATTGAGTGCTGTGCCGGTGGTCACATACGATCCGCATCTAATCTGCTAATTCAATTAATTTGTGACCCATTCCGATGGAGTGCCGTTGTCTGCACGTATCTGGCTGAAGACGATAAGAATCGCGATTGAAACTTAAACTGAATCCACTTAACCCCAGAGCCCTAACTACCTATATTCCTTACAAAACTTTATCTTTCTTTGGATTGCAGTATTTTGCATACAAAAATTTAATTAAAAAAAACATCTTTGAAAGCAATGCCTTAATTACATGAATATTTCATTTTAAATTTTGTAAAATCGATCTTTGTAAACTTTTTGACAACTTTAAATAATTATTGTGGCTACTTTTTTGTTCTTGAACAAAATATATAATATTATATAATAATAATAATGCCTTATTGGTACAAAAATGCACAGAAGCTTTAAAGCAGGGTCGGGCACCGTATATCAAGCTCGGAGCCTGTAAACAAGAGCCCATAGATTTTGCTTCACCTTTTTTTATGTTTTAAAAGCAATATTGTGAATTCTAAATTCCTTTTGGGTGAAAATGGGTTAAATGTTGATAACGTGTTAGGGTCATAAAAGATGTTACTATTTTTGTGAAACTATTTTGGACTTATTTTAATGGTAGTCGGGGGATAACAATGCCATATTGTGGTTATGGAATTTGTACTATTTTTATGATAGGGTTCTATAGTTTGTCTGGTTCTAAAGTTAATAGTTAGTAAGTTAATATACTTTCTTCAATAATAACAAAATATATTTTCTAACTACATATTTGAAATGGTTGGAAAAGGTATCACAATTTTTGTGTTCTATATAGTTACAGTATCAATAGTGTGATTTTGCAAATAGTCATTATCTTTAAACAGAGAAACGGGTCATGATAAATTCCCCCAATAAAAAATGTAACTAAACTCAGTTTGAATTGTAAAGAAAAGTGGCTATGAATGAAACGAATGTAACTCTTCAATAAACGATATCGGCTACGATAAGGGAATTTTCCCAGTAAATAGTTTACTGACTACGTATCGCTGTGACCCAATGGGGTTAAAGCTGCACCGTCACGACATGGTCGTTAATCATAATACCAAATCGGGAGAAAGATACTCAACCAAAGTAAGCTTTAAGCCCCGACTCCAAACTGGTTTTCTCTCTCCCCGGCTCTCATCGAAATGAGCGTCAGCAAAAAAGCAAAATAAAGCCAACGGTAGAAAAAAAAGTGATTTTTGGGGCTGCTTACCTGTCGAAATCCGCGGGATTTGAAGCGGCGTCGTCCAACGTCGAGACCACGCCGTAGACTGGCCCCGGAGTTACACTACAAGCGGCTCCACGACTCTTGCTCTGTACCTGGTACTTGCTCATTTTCGGAGTGTACTCTTCCAAATTAATTTATGATCTCCTCGGGCGATTAGATTTCTCAATCCCCAGTCCTAGCAGCCGTAGAGCCACTGTATCGCTTGTACGATGGGATGCGCAAGCTAAAAGCGGCCAGTGTCAGCTCGTATCGATTTTAATAAAATCAATTGGCGAAAAGACAATCAATTGGTGGGGTTAATTAACATCCGTGAGGGCCGGGGGCTTCGGGAAAATATAAATAAATACAGAGTCGAAGCTCCAATTTTCCCCCAAAACATGCGAGCTTCCTTCTTATGCAATGTTTTTGTTGGAGTTTTCAATGGCGCTGCCAAGGGATGCGGGGGCCGGATTATCGAGAAGGTACAGGAGTATAGCTGGGGAAAAGCGCGACCAGCTTCTGTGAATTTTATTGGCCATTTGACTGAGGAAATCACGAAATTCAACTTTTTAAAGTAAACAATGCGAGAACGAGAACTGACAGCTGGCGGCGAACAGCTGATTTTCTGCGGCGAAAAATAAATATGGCCAGCGCACGTGCGGCGAATTCACATGGCGAGAGCGAATTTCTCTTCGCGCCGCTTTCAAAGAGGAAAAACGATAAGCTTTGTTACTTAGTAAATTCTACTTGTGAAGGGAATATTAGTTATTTATCTGTATGTTAACAAACTAACGAAGCTTTTCTTTTGTGAAAATATTAACCGCACTAAAAAATAGTGAGAATTGGAATAAGGAAGAGTAAATAAATTAATTATTCTCACTAAAAAAATGATTTTTTTATGTATATAAAAGCATTATCGATAGTATCACAAACATAGATGCTTTCGATAGCGATAACAAAAGCACGCATACGCGGCGTTGCCACATCGCCAGTTAGAATTTACAGTTCGCTTTTTCTTACTGCCTGTTATGTCCGGTTTTTAAAATATAAAAAGCATTCGGGAAAATAAGCATGGAAGGAGAAGAGATTAAGACGCAGCCAAGCGCCAAGGAACTCATCGAAGATGTAAATCGTGATATTTCTCATTAAAAGGTACATTTTGATCTCTAATGCGCACTCACATTTCAGGCCGCCCAGGCACCACCGAACCCAGCTGTCTCCAAGAATGCTGGCATCGGAAACGGTATGAAAAAAGAGGTAAGTTCTAATTGTTCACAATAAAAAATAAACCTCTATCTCCAAGATGCAACCAATTTTAGGCAGCCGTTGTGTCAAAGGAAGTCGAGCCCAAGAAACTTCCCGAAGAAAGGGAGACACCAAAGGTAGGTAAGAACCTATCTGACTCCAAGAATTCTGGCATCGGAAACGCTATGAAAAAAGAAGTAAGCACTGATTTTTCCTTATAAAAATAAACCTCGATCTCTAGGATGCAACCACTTTTAGGCAGCCGTTGTGTCAAAGGGAGTCGAGCCCAAGAAACTTCCCAAAGGAATCTCAGAGTCCTTGGAGCCAATACCACCTTACCAAGCTGCCATCGATTACGCTAAGCAACAAGTAGTAAGCACTGATTTTTCCCAATAAAAGGTAAACCTCGTTCCTTAAGATGCAACCAATTTTAGGCCGCCATTGGGTCAAAGAGAGTCTGGAAGCCGCCGGCTGACCCCGACACCTCTGAGGCCGAGCGAGTTGTGAAAGAACTAGTAAGCTCTGATATTTCTCAATAAAAAGTAAATCTCAGTCTCTAAGATGCATCTCATTTTAGATGGCCGTAATGGTAGGCGATACCCAGAAGGCCATGAAGCCGCCATCGGACTCGGAAGATGAAGACATCGATGACTCAGACGAAGGAGAGATCAGTGAAATTGCTCACTTAAAGGTACTTTCACTTTCTCGAAAATTGGTTTCACAGGCGAAGCTGGTGATTTTTCGCTTTTAAAGGTAACTCTATAAGTATCAACCATTTTTTAGGAGGCCCGTTTATTCGCGGAAGTCGATCGCAAGCTGGAGAAACTGTTCGCAGAGGTCGGGTTGGCTGAGAGAGCTCTGCCTGAGCCAACTGATTCCAAGAATTGTTGCCGGGAACGCAAATTGGAACGAGTGAGTAGTGTCTTTTCCCATTGAAAGGTAACTCTCTGAGATGCACCCCCTATTAGGCCGTTTTATCACAAGATATGAGCCGGATTTTCGAAAAAATGAACGACAAGAAAAACAAGGCTGACGAGACTAAAAAGGAGGCTTCGGGGAAGAAGCAACCTGGCTCGAAGAAGTAAGCAGGAAAGCCTAAAGAGGGAGGACTATAGCCACAAGGACGCTACATATATTTTTATATACATATGTACTTTATATCGCTTTAATTCAGGGGTGCCCAAATGCTGCTTATGGCAAAGCAACTCACCAATACGCACAAATCAAGACACAAATACATAGGGCCCTTTTCTTTTAGTTCAAGTTTCTGCACTGAAAAACATTTTCATAATCTTATTTTCTTAATAATAATAATAAATTCTCAATAATAAATAATTGTCATAATAAATTGTCAATTGCGATGTCAACCATCTTGCCTGCAATGAAAAGTACGACTGATTTCTTGCAATGTAGATTGTGCAAGATCCAACAACAATTTACATTCGGATTAGCGAGTTAACGGTAAAGCCTAGTTCAACGAAGGCGTGGAGAACGAAAAGAACACGAACGAGAAAGAAAGCTAAGTTCGGTAAACCGAAGTTGGTATACCCTTGCAGTCTGCAATTGGATCATTGAAAATCGAACCTCTTTAGTAATGTTGAACAAATTGAAAATGTAGAATTTTACATTTTCATATAAATCGACCGACCGCTTCTATGGCAGCTATATGATATAGTGGTTCGATCTTAATGAAATTAAAACCGTAATTCGAGAACCATAAAAAACTGCTATATCTCAAAATTTATAGAAATACGTTGAAAAACAGAGAAGTTAAAATTTTTTGTACATTATTTTCGCCATTATTCCTATGGCAGCTATAGGATATAGTAATCCGATTTCGGTCGTTCCGACATATATACTGCGTGCTAAAGAAATAAGACTATGCTGAAAATTTCAGCTCGATAGCTCAAAAACTGAGAGACTAGTTCGCGTAGAAACCGACAGACGGACAGACAGACGGATATGGCTAGATCGACTCGACTGGTGATGCTGATCAAGAATATATATACTTTATGGGGTCGGAGATGCCTCCTTCACTGCGTTGCAAACATCTGGTCAAAATTATAATACCCTCTGCAAGGGTATAA
>VNKF01003624.1:0-88762 GCA_008044355.1 Drosophila lacteicornis
AATAATAAAACTAATTTTCACATTGTCGTGACGTCATAAGCAAATGAGCCGTCGCAGCGCCACTTGCTGTGGCCGCAGACAACCCAGGATCAAAAACATAACAAAGAAGAGCGGCAACCGTGTCTTTTGCACACGCATGCAAACACACATACAGAGAAACGAGAGCACAGCGCGCAGATGCGCGGCCGTGCCTCATCGTTCCGCATTTGATCTGCGACTGAAAATCGGATTGTTGTTGTTCTAGCTTTCGAACTAATGCTTCGAACTCGAAAAGCCGAACGCTTTCTGGGGTGCTAGACATATCGTTCGGCTGCTCTGGGGTTCCAGGCTCAGCCGTTTGGTTGATAGCACTTTTTCTGCTGTTTGACGCCTCTATATATTTCTTGCTTAGTGATATTACTCTAGATGATTTTTTACATACATCTATGTATAGTGCACGTAAAAGGTTAGGTACATTAATATTTAGTTTTATTGTTTGTACATTAGGCGGCCTATATTTGTTACTTGAAGGTGGAGCTAACTCGAGGTCTAACTGGCTGAATTTCTCATAAGTAAATAAAGACGCGATTATATGCCAAGATCACACACATATCTTACTGCACAGCGATCGACTCTCAACATAAAATCTTGCGTTGTCAACTTTCGGCTGTGCTAATGTTGAAGGGCTTTATCGCTTGTGAGAGCCCCCTCGCTTACAAGAAAGCTCGATGCAGCTCTCACAAGCGCTAAAACCCAAGACACACCCTGAACTAATCCGCTTCTAAAAAATCTTAGTATGCAGTTTCAAAGAGGTTTAAATACCTTTTGATCAAGATATAAATTGCTCTAATCGGGCTATCGTAGCAGATTTTCAATTCTTCGGCTCTATATAGAGCTGGGAACAATTCTACTTTTTGTAAATCGATTCTTTTCGATTCAATTCTGAAAAAGATTAAATCGATTTAAAATCGAAAAAAATGTGAAAAAAAATATTGCATATTTTAGCTTAAAACGAGAAAGAAAGCTAACTTCGGTAAACCGAAGTTGGTATACCCTGCAGTCTGCAATTGGATCATTGAAAATCGAACCATTTTAGTAATGTTTAAAAAACATCGAATTTTGTAAATTTTACATTTTTCATGTAGAATTTTACATTTTCATAAAAATCGATCGATCGCGTCTATGGCAGCTATATGATATAGTTGTCCGATCTTAATGAAATTAAAACCGTAATTCTAGAACCATAAAAAACATAAAACAATCTCAAAATGTATAGAAATACGTTGAAAAACAGAGAAGTTAAAATTTTGTTACATTATACTACTATAGACATGGCTAGATCGACTCGGCTGGTGATGCTGATCAAGAATATATATACTTTATGGGGTCGGAGATGTCTCCTTCACTGCGTTGCAAACATCTGGTCAAAATTATAATACCCTCTGCAAGGGTATACAAATTGATGGAAAAAAATGAATTGTTATAAAAAAAAAAATTCAATGTATAGATATTTTATGAGATCAAATGTTTTTTTTTAATATCTAGAACCCATTGGTTCTTGCTGGTAAACACCAGCTTGTTAACATTTTTTGGCTTTAAGGCAGCTCGCCGGTCAGTGACAATGCATCCAGGCCTGCTGAATGTCCTTTCCGATTCCGTCGAACACGCTGGGACGCACAGATACTTAAGTGCACACTCCTTTAAGGAATCCATCTCTGTTGCGTGACTCTGAAAGAATTAAGGGAAAATTAGACTTAATCAATAACAAAATAAGATTAAAATAACGAACCCTCCAATATTCTAGCGCACTTATATTTGGCGAGGCATGGGGATTTTCCAAATACTGTCGTAAGGCAATGATGGCATCTGATCTTGGTGTTTTCCATAAACGAAAAGTAGGCCCCGCTTTCAGTGTGTGTTGGTGGCTCCAATGAATCGAGGGTGGAAAGAGAATTGTTTTGCATTCGTTTTGTACAGCTTCTACTGCTGAGTCCGCAGTACTCGTGCTCCGAAATCCCAATTTTTTTAACCTGGGGTCCAAGATAGTAGCCATCTTAGTTACGGATCGAGTCTCGTATTCAAACAAGCGACGGTAAATCCCATCGAAAAGAGCATTGTGTACTTCGATTCATTCAAAGGTTTTGATCAGATTACTCATAGAAATTAAGCGATGGTGGATATCTGCCGATACGGGAACTATAAGAGAGATCGTTTCGTACGTTTCCATCAAATGGTTCAAGGACATGCGTCAAGTCTGAGAGAATAGATATTTCTGCTGCGGTCAACGGTGGAGGTGCCTTCTTGGTGTCCAGTAATACCTGAGATACTGCCTCACTTATTTTTAAGATCCGAACGATCATTTTATAGCAACTATTCCATCGGGTGGTTACTTCTTGAACGAGACCATAGGTGCTTTCGTTACCCTGAGCGTTTTTTAATTTGGCATACGCAATTTAGCTGGATTTAAAGAAAGTTACAATCCGTTTACACTTCGCAATTATATCTTTAACGCTATCAATCATTAATGCATCTGGCACTATTAGATTCAAAGTGTGTGCGAAACAGGGCAAGTGACGTTTCTCTAATAGTTTGCACCCTTTAATCATTGACGAAGCGTTGTCTGTTACTATCGATGCAACTTTATCGTGTATATTCCACTCCACAAGAACTTTTCGTAACGTATCCGCGATGTTCTCACGGTTTTGGTTCGTGTCGCAAACCAATTTGCCCGTTGCCAACACCGCACTTCTTAAGATAAACTTGTCGGACACAAAGTGGCACGTAACCGTCAAGTAATGGTCATTTGCTCGGCTCGTCCAACCATCTGTAGTGATTCCGCAGTACTTTGCATTTGAGATGAGATCGTGGAGCTTTCGTTTCATTTCTCCATACATATTTTCGAGCATATCATTACTCAATGTGCGTTGGCTTGGCAAAGTATATCTCGGGTCAAGGCAATGCACAAAGTTGCGGAACCCTGTGTCCTCCACTATTCGGAATGGCTGCATGTCCGTTGAAACCATTCTTATAAGCGCATCGTCTAGTTCAGCTTTTCGTGACGATCCCAAAGCATATGCCTTACTTGAAGCCAGACTGAGAAATGATTCCAGGGTCTTACTGGTCGTTGGTGTTGTAGACAATGTTGGGTGCACTCGCTTCAGTTGGTTTATAAGGTTCATGGTATTGCCACCGCATTTGTAAACTAGCTTACACTCCAAACACTTTGCAGTGCCTCCCTCAACCTGCTGGAATTATTTCCATACGAATGACCTGCCGCATGTTTTTTTCGATGGGGGCTGTTATTCCCCTGGAGAGTCATCTTCCATACGCGTGCTCTTTCCTAAAAGTAATAAAACACAAATATAGTAAATACGTGATGCCTTTGACAAGCAAGTATATACATACATATATGTATGTATATATGTGTTCGCCGAAGTATAAAAAATAGGTCCACGGGAGTCCCTAACCTAATTAAAAGGGCGCACTACATTCACTAGTTTATTTACCTGATGAACGCACATTCTTTACTTACATTCTACAGGACCTTTGCCAGTGTATCCAGGAAGAACGGAAATCAACTCTTAAGGATATTATTACAAATTGGGTCGAAAGTATGCCAAGGCGCATTCTTATGTGCGTAATTTAAAATAATAGTCTTTGGACATAATTCTGGAAAAAAAACATGTAGAAAAGCTATAGTATGACCGAGTGTGAGATACCCGGTACCCAAAGCATTGGGTTTCCAGACATGGAAAAAAGAAAATGTTGACAAATGAAGGCAAATGTTGCTAGAAAAATGTTTAGCAACAAGCACGAGCGATCTTAACATAAAAGAAGGAAAAGCATGCACAGAAAACTTATCGTTTAATAACTTCCATGCTTATCATCCGATTTTACATAAATTTTCAGAAAATGCTTGTTTTATATAAGGTTTTATTGTATATAAGGTTTTTATGAGGTGGCCAAACTTGATCTGCGTGCAACGGATTAGAATGCTTCAATTCGGTGGCTCTGAAATCTGTTGACTCTTACGGACGGACGGACACCGTACAGAAAGCTTTGATAATAAATAATTAATAAATAATTTTTATTGCTCTATTTGTAGAATAAAAAATAAAAAAAGTAAATGTAAAAAGATTGTGGTCCAACCATATTGGTTGGGCTGATAACGGCAGTTCACTCCGGTACGCTATCCCACTACTGCCTACCACGGGAACTCTTGGCTGCTGGTTTTCACCCCTGGCCCGGTTCATCCCTCCTTAGCCAACCTGAATGCCGCGGACTCCTCCATGGCACCCATATTGATGGCAAGCTTAGTGCGGACGTTCCGTCAACATGAGCTGTTCGCTACACAGTAGATCCCAGCCTCAGGCCATCCCACAATCAGACCTCACAGAAGCGCGATTACAGAAGATGCCAACCTTCCAGTCGAAAGTCGAGCGTCTAAACTTCAATTTGGATTACTTCTCCACTGCTTTCCCTGGGTGACCACATTGCCGACGAACTGCCTTACCGACAGATGCTTAAGCAGTGAACGGATGGCGTTGTTGATACTTTGACTACCTTGTCAATAATGCCCGGGTAGCTCAGTCGGTAGAGCATTGGACTTTTAATCCAAGGGTCCAGGGTTCAAGTCCCTGCTCGGGCGGAATTCTTTTGTATTTTTGTTTAATTTTTTAATATTGGTAAACTGAGGATTTTATATTAATAATGTTAAACAATATTACTTTTTAGTTATGCCAAGTTAACTGCTTGAAAAAAGTCGATTAAGCAGTTTTTGTTGAATTAACCATACTGATATTTTTATCTTAACCAGTTCTAAATTAGTAATCAATCTTTACTTTAAAATGTTGGTATTATCTAATTAAATAATAATAAATAAGACACAAAAATTAAAATAAAAGGCCGCCCGAGCAGGGACTTGAACCCTGGACCCTTGGATTAAAAGTCCAATGCTCTACCGACTGAGCTACCCGGGCATTTCGCATGGCACTGCCAAAGTGCCATCAAAACTAAGGCTCTAGGTTCTAGGAAAGCAGTGTTCCAAACATCTTTGCAAATTCTGCTTGAATTATATATTTATAAACAAAAATTTGTCTGATGCAATAATGTAAGCAATACGTTAGTCGAAAAACCTTTCCTATTTTTATATAATTTATGAAAATGTGGTAGCCTTAGAATACAGAACACTTGGCAAAATATTTTTTTCCTACTTCAAAAAGAGATTACATCTTTGTGCATATTTTCTGTCTGTTATATAACGGCACTTATGTTATTTAGAATAATAAAAATAAAAAAGCTGTTCGCCCGAACAGGGACTTGAACCCTGGACCCTTGGATTAAAAGTCCAATGCTCTACCGACTGAGCTATCCGGGCATTCGAACGTCATCGACCAGACAACTGTACTCACAGAACCGAACATCCTTTCTTCCCCAATCCGAGATCATTACCAAAACAAAGAGAACGTTTACATTTTAAAATAGTTTTTATTTTTTATGCCATATTCATACATGTTTACATACTTTTAGTTTTTCTTTATATTTGTATGGTTTTGTGGTTTCATAGTTGAAGTTTTATTTGTTTTTCGCTTTTGTTTTCGATTCCACTCCTGTTTATAAACATTGCGTTTGCAATTGAACCCAGATTAAGGTAATACATACATGCGAATTTCATTTAAAATTAGTTGCGTAATTTTATTTTTACATGGAATGCAGTTAAACTTTTTGCGCCCACTGTTCCCTGGCCGACAGTGAGTGCCCCTTAACCCAAAACTACGAATGGTGTATTGCATTTCGATCGAGTGGGAAATCATTTGATTACAGTTCCGGCAAATTGCATTAAACAAACAATCATAAATGTACAAACTAGGATTGAACAAATGTACACAATGGGAAACAAAAAATGATTAATTAATTTGTGCTAGGTTTTTCTTTTTTGATTCTCTCATTTTCCATCGTTTTGTGTCTCTTAGCTCTTAGCTTTTGCTTAGCCGCTGCTCATTCTGATTTGTTTTTCACTTCTGTTTTGCTTTCACTAAAATTTGTCTTGCTAGTTCGATATACATAATTTAGGCTTACGATCTAGGTTCACATAGACTACCGATAGTTCTAGAATGCACTAACCTTAGCTTAGCGAAAAGTACAGCATAAATAATTACTTTACATTACGGTTATGGGTTTCCTTTAGCGTTAGGCTTTAACAATTCTCGCTTTAATCAAATTTCGTTGGCTTACTATATCGATCAACTTTCGATTGAAATGTACAGACATTGCTGAGAGGCCTTTGAATAAATAAAGTGGAAGGAACGCTGCTGCTCTAAAGAAAATCCTGGTTAACTATAGCAAGATCTATGCTAATTTCGAGATATTTTACTTCCTGTTTATCTTCCGAATTTGTTCTTCAGTGGCAATTAAAAACGATTGATTTTTGATAAAATTAGTAAAGCATTTTCAAGCTGCTAGAGCACTTTCAACAACACAAACGCAAACACACAAAATTAATTGAACGGTTACAGATACTTTCCGAAATTTTCTCTCCAAAACGAAACACAAACATAAAAAAGGCGATCACCGCGTTGGGCCGCTCTGCTATTTACAAACTAAACAAAGCCTTATGTGGTTAACTAGAGTTAGGTTCTCTACTAACTAGGAATTAAGTACACTCTTTAGGACTCCCTGGAGGATGCTGGGTGGGGTGTTGAATGGGGACTGAGGTCGGGAGTGGATCAGATATAAACGAAGGGCTAACGTTAATTAGAAATCACTTTGAAATTATTGCAGATATTAGTTTTGCTTAACTCGACAACTCTGTCTGTTCATCTGTGCAGCTTATGGGCTAAAATTATGCTAGGCTTACTAACTACCAGCTTTTCGAATACTGCTTAGAGAAAGAGGTTCATCATACTGGAAGGACCCACGAGCACTCGCAAAGTTACAGAGGTATAGAAGAGTAAACGAATATTCCAAATTCTATTATCATTTCGATTTAATCTAAAATCAGATCTATATCAAATATCAATCTGATATTGAAATTGGAACAGGTATAGGGTACGCACTAGTCCGTAATATTCTTATTTAATTAAAGAATAGATGACAACTTTGTATCACGGGCAAATCCCGTTCATCACTTACAATTGAAATATTTCAAAGGTCGTATTCTTTTAGTACAAATATAATAATAGGTATTTTTGTCACTTTATTGTATCTTGTGCGTACCCTAACCCTGCAAAAAGGATCATTTAAATATGAAAATATTTCAATTTTCCCTGTATTATGGAAACTCTTTGCGAAGAAAATTGAGAGCTTAGCTCAATCCGAGTCACAGAAAAGGGAATTAAGAGCTGCGATTGCTCGGGGTGCCACCTCCAGTATCATAAACCCAAACGAACCATTTGCATGTGGCTCGTTTCTTAGCTTAACACGAATCAGTTGCAAACAAGAAACATCACTGGATGTTGGTTGATCGACGGGCGGCGACAGGCGGTAGGCGATGGGCAATGGGCGGTTGGCGGTTGGCGGTAGGCGGTAGGGGCGTGGCTCAGCAGCAGAACAAGTTGCAGCCGACAATGTCCGCCTTGAACTCCAGTTGCAGGTCCGGGTCGGGCTCACAGTCCGACGCCAGCAGCTGCTCGAGCCGCCGATCCTGGCTCCGGTCCGTAGGATCATCATCCTGCTGCTGCTGTTGCTGCTGCCTGATGATAACCTGAGATCAGAACTCCTGCGGATACTTGATGCAGTCGGGCGCCTGGGAGCCGGAGGCAGCGGAGGCGAACAGAGCGTTTGGTCCGTTGCCGGGGCCATTGCTGCCGCCGTTGGACAGCGCTCCTGCCACACCGCCACCACCTCCCACGCCACCCACGCCACCCACTCCGACCCCTGAACCACCACCCACAGAGCCACCGTCCTGCGACTGGTAGCCGCTGGCCGCCGAGGCCGCCGCCGCCGTCTGATATGGTTCCTGATACAACTGATTGAGTCTCTAACCAGTACCCGAAAAGTGCCACGCGTCCTATGCGCTCAAGTGCGCGAACTGCGACGGATGGATATCGAACTGGTGGTAGGGGTGTCCGTAGGGACCCATGTGGTACGGCACGATGTTCATCGAGGCCATCTTGTGCTCCTTCTTCCACTTCATGCGCCGGTTCTGGAACCAGATCTTGATCTGCCGCTCCGTGAGGCACAGGGCGTGCGCGATCTCGATCCTCCGGCGGCGGGTCAGGTAGCGATTGAAGTGGAACTCCTTCTCCAGCTCCAGCGTCTGGTAGCGGGTGTATGAGGTCCGTTGTCGTTTCGTCTCGCCATTGGCGTTCACAGTACCTGAGGGAGACAAGGGCGGTGAAATATATTAGTTCGAGTGTCGTAATCTAGGAAAAGGTATATTTTAATTTTGAAACAATTAATAGCGAATAGAAAGGGCAATTTCTTAATACAGATAGCATCTTCATTTCAGTCTTCAGAACAGACTGATCTTACTCTTCCTAAAACTTTATATGCAAATATTATTTTCTGACTAAGTATTTCACATTCCACCTTTTGTGGAAAGTCGTTCATTTTACCCAAAACTATTTGAAGGCGTTTCTAGGCAATCGTCAAACGTTCAAGTGGACAGCGCCACCCCATTCCATACCCATTCCCCACGACCTTTCCCACCGCTCCGAGGCAGTTAATTTTCTCATTTATTTTGTGATTTTCTGCAACGTTGCGCATTTCATAAATATGACGTGTCAAACTGCCATTTGGAGGCACCCGAAAAGTTCCAGCTCGGTTTTGTGTCTTGACAAGGAGGGGAGCACGCGGAGTCCTGGCGAAGGTATCTCGGCCCAGACAGATGTTTGTCTCTTGCCAAAACTATCCCTTCCCCTTTCCGTGTATCTGTAGCCGCATTCGCGGAAGATAATGACAATTTCCCGTTCTCTGCCAGAGTCGCCCCCGAAAACTTTTCTGTCATCTGTACGGGGTTTTTTTTGCCGTTGGCCAACGACATCGCTGGCACGGGGGCGTTCGAAGCGCGTCGTTCATAATGAGGGGGCGTGCTACGGCAAAGTAGACTTTTAAAAGCCATTTACCGTGGCGTGTTATTACGGCCAACTCAATTGGCCCGCCCGCTTTGTTTTGGCTTTCCAATACGCGGCAAAGAGTTGAGACACCGCGTTCGGCAATAGATACTGTATCTGCGGCCGTATCTCTAGTATTTATATCTGGGAAATGTGTGGCAGTCAGTCAATGTGATAGACGGCAACCGCTGACTGGTGTGTGTGCGACCCTCCCTATTTTTGGGGCGACGAAGTATCGCTTGGCTCCATGTTCCATTGATTTAATATGGGTCATGGCCCATTTGCTAACTAGGAATTAGTTGAACTGACTTTGCTGTGATATACGCAACCCTTACTCATTACTATAGCATTTAATTAATTATTTATGTGCTATCTTGGGAAATATGAATTTAGCGCTTGCTATTTAATTAATTTGTAACAAACAATAGTTACCACTTCTGCCTGCATTTGCTTAGATAAAAACACATGAAAACACATGGAATGTTGCCTTCACTTTGTCGCCTTTATAAACGTATCTTATAATCAAAACGTAATTTTTTTTTTTAATTTTCCCAGTAAGTCTATTATGAATAGCACTTGCTCTTGCCCTTGCTCACCAAAAACCACAGCTTTAAGTTCTGCCTGCCTTTGAATTTATTCTAAACTAAGTCTGCCTCTCAGAAGTAGCGCTGTCGCTCTCCGCTTCCCACACACACTTCCGAAAGTTTCCGCTTTTGTTGCTTTTTTTTTTTTTTTGTCTTGGTTGCTGTCACAGTTTAGTGGTCTTCGATGTGACGTTGGCGGAAGATGTCAGGTCACATCAATCAGCGGCGAAAATCTAAATGGAATTTCTGATTAAAGTTGAAATTAATTACCGCTCATTTAATTAAAGCGAGTTTGAGTGTGGCCAGCGTTTGGTGTGTGTGTGGAAGCGCCGACATCAAAAGCTCCTGCACTTCCCTGGCTGGCTGCCATCCTGAATGGGCTTAAACTAATGACCAAGTAAACAGCGAGCAGACAGTAACCAGACAACGGCCATCGACTTCATCAGTCATGCGGATCAGCCGGCCATAGAGTGGGACAGACAGACATAGAGAGAGAGAGGGACGGGTAGCTGCGGCCAACTGTTGTGGCAACAAATTGAATTGCACTAATCCGGGCTCTTGACCCATTTTGCTCGCTCTCCTGCAACCAACTGTCAGTCGGGCCATCATATTTGATATTGCAGGTAATATTTCTGGCTTGCCATTAGGGCAGGCCTTATTCGTTCTCTTTTTCTCTTTTTTAAGGGAAAACTTTCCTCAAAAACTTGGCAGACTTCCGACTGATGCATGATGTGCAGACGTTTTCGAGTGCCCTTTACTATTTGATAAGCAGGGATCCTGACCTTGCCCAGGCGTCCGTCCAAATCAATACGTCCCGCGGCCGGGGTCAGAGACAGGTTTTTTTTATTGGGTGGGTTATTTTTTATTGTGTGGCCCGGCGGAGGGACAACAAAGGACAAGCCGAGCACTTGCACTGCCATCGACCATTTACAATTGTCAAATGCGGCTGTCATATGTTGCAATTTGTTTACACCACTCAAGGGGCAGAGCAGAAGGGGTGGTGGCAGCAGCGTTGCGAAATGTATCTTTCGGATGCGTGCTGGTATGTGCCAGTCTTGGGAACGTTTCCCGAAATTATGCAGAAACTTGTGTAGTTGCGCAGCTGAACTAATTGCCTTGAAAACTACATATCATTTCTGGGCTTTTAAGTTTAAGTACCTAAACTTTAGGGCCCTAAACTCTTTGGTTCTACTGTGAAATAAAATAGTACTTATGTGTTTCTTGAAAATGTATAAAGCTTAAACTAAAAGTTAATTTTTGTTCAGACCAACTCTTAATATTATAAATAATATTCGCTGCGAACCTGCTCCTCTCGTCGCTGCTCATTATGTCTAAATCAGCCCCATCTGCTTCTCTATTAGAGATCACCATCCTCAGCATCGCCATCCACTAATTCCCTCTCAGATTAGGTTTGATTTCCGACTAAAGATCACCACATCTCCACATCCGCAACCCGTTGAGTCCTCAGCCAAATGTCAGCACCGTGGTATCCTCTCTCAGTGTGTTTGCTTTTCTTTATTTTCTGGTTAACTACATGCGGGCAAGTAGCGCATCGCTGTCGTCATGGCCAGGCGCAAAATCCAAAGCAAAAGCCCCCAATGAGTTGACAGGGCAGGGAATCATCCGAAAGCAGCCTCATCCAACGGCACCTGGCATGTCATATCACTGGTGCTTATATCACTTGCCGGGGGGAGATCTCTTGACAGCGCCAATGAGCGAACATTCGAAGCGTTTTACAAGTTTGTTCCCATTTCCCAGCCACCTCAATGGGATGGGATGCCATGGCTTCGCACTGGGATACCAGTGCCTCAGCATCAGCCGCAGTCTGTATCTTTGTCTGGGCCTGGGCATTTCTGAAATACTATATAGACATATTGGATGTTGCATGTAGAAACATATATGTACACATATTTCAAAGACAGAACGCCCCAAGAATGAAGAATCTGCTGTGTGACTTTATATTGTTGGGTTCTGTTTGTACCAATACCCTTTTCTTGGGGCAGTTACTGCCTCTTCGGAGGTTGGCGTCTAAAATATATTTGTAATATATTTATTGCTGAGGTATAAAACATTTTTAAATTGAAAATACATTTAAAATGTATTTATTATAGTCTGCAAACTGTCTAAACACACCCAAATAGGGTATCTGCTAGTCTCCTATCGGGGGACTCTCCTACATGGCCGGTCATTTCATTTGCATTTCGCGTAAGATGACGTCAAGTGTACTTGGCTAAGAGAGCGGCGCGCTGACAGCCGCTTAACATATCAGTTGGAAATTTGAAATTTTTTGGTGCATCCCATTTCGGCCTGCATGCAAAAATCTGTTTCAGAATTTATTAAGTGACGATCGGAGCTGGGAGCTCCTTCGATCGCAGTGTCAGCGGCTTCGTTCTGCAATTCAAATTGCCATTGTCCGGCAGGGATGTTCCTCCGATGTTTCGTCTTTATCTCTTTGCATACTCCCCGATCGGCTTGTGATTGACACGGGATTAGCATACACGGGACTCTACGCGACTCCCCTCCCCTTCCCTCGATCGCTGGCAGGTTCAAAGTTAAGCTGAAAACCTTTGGCGTAGGTCAGACATCAGGCTCTTTCGGGCCGAAGTTTAATTGGTTTTTGTTCTGGCCGCGGTGCAAATAGAAATAAAAATACGACAAAAAGATACTTGCGGCTTGTCACAAACACTTGTAGCGGTCATTTGTCAACGGTCTGGCGTCTGGACAGGCGAAAAAAAAAACTAAATAAAAAATACACAACAACGACGGAACATCGTCATCGTAATCAGCAACGTGTGCGGCACTCCAAGATCCCAGCACCTGGGATGGCCTGGCAGGGTATGTCATGGTATGGAAGCGAGGGGCGCACGATCATCTGGCGGCCTCAGTTTTGATCTTATCGCGCAAAAACAACTTTGAACTTGTTGCACTTTTTACGGGGAATTGTAAGCACTACACGGAGAAAAATATGACATTGTCATATTTGATACAGCTTGGGCTATGCCAATCAGAGTTACACTTTTTCTTTTTATTAGTAGCATTTTCTCACTGTGCAGGGACGCATGGGTCAGGTTGAGGGGCAAACGGAAACTTCATAAATCAACGCACTTCCGATGATCGCCGAAGATCGGTGGCTACTTAGTGGCCTGCGGCTAATGAGTCGTTTAACCAAAAGCCATTATCAATGTCAGAATTCCAGCCGAGGACCATTACTCATAGGAAGCGAGCGAGTCAGGAATTTTGTCACAAATTGAACTAATTAAATAAAACAAGTGATCGTGATCGGGGCCAAGATCGCTTGGATTGAGCAGGAATTCCGAACAGTTTTGCGGCTCTCTGAAAACTAAAATTCCCTCAAATAAGATTCGAACTCGAACAGTTCCATAAATAAATCAGACAGAGAGCGCGAGGTGCCACGCTTGAGGTCTGCTGGAAGAGATAAATCTTGGACCCTGGGACCCGATCGGAGCAGAGGAGGATATATGCGAATGGGATGGGATGGGATGGTGGAGGAGTCAAAAGGGCCGACGCGCGGGTCGCCAGGGGGACATGTGCGGCGCGGGTTAATTTCTTTCGGAAAAAGAAAATTAATCAAATATGCGGTCGCCGGGCTATCTGGGCATGTATCTCCCTCTCTATCCGCGCACTATATCTCTCTCTTTCGCCGTGCGTTGCATTCCTAAGGTGATAAATGATGCTGACTCTTTCCGTGTGTGTTGCTTTGGGGAGCAAGCGACAAATGATGTGACATTTGTGATAATGAAAGTGTTACCATGGCCTCCGCCCGCTCCATGTGCACATAGCACGCGCTGGACAACAGGTGTTTTGGGGTCCATCGATGTCCACGGACCATTAAAGCGCTATTAAATCGTAGTCACAACTACTGTCCGCCACTGTCTGGATATATTTGTCACTCCCCGGGGCCCGGGCGCAGGGGGATGGTGTGGGAAATCCCAAAAAATAGCAGGAGCAGCGGCCGAGCTTGATCATTAATCACAATTCAAATAAAGGAAGCGATGCAGTCACAGGATGGTGGTCAGAAGAATGGCAGGAATATTAAAAACACTCCAAGAAACGGGATGCAGCCAATTCAGGGGAACTTTTCTTATTGTTTTTCTTTCGCTTTGCGGTGCGAATTGTGCGTGGCGTGGCCTTGCCTCCCCTTCCACTTTCACCCCATCCCAGAACACCCACTCCCCCCAGGTCTTTGGGCATTCACGTGGCTGCCTTTTGCTGGGTTTCGTGAAAAATGGAAATTATGTCAAGAAGTAAATTGATTATTTCGCTTTAAAGCATTTTTCAATTTATATTCCGTGTTTGTTGTCAACACGAACACATTCAGTTTCGTCAGTCCGACAGCCGCCACAATGCGCAGAATGGTATTTCGAGCGCTCTTTTCGCTTTTTCGATTTTTCGCCGTTTTCTCCACTTACTCAAGAGCCACTCGGGCGAAATGACATCATGTGGCACCGAGCTTTAGTTCTCGACTCGACTCTCGGATACAACAGCTGATGCGGACCGTTGGCAAATTGGACGATCTGAACCTTGAAGGTTGCGCAGAGGTTGGGGAACAGCATATGGTTTCCGGTCTGAACATAACCAAGGAAGGAATTTAGCCTCGAAGCGAGACCAGTTAGAACTAGGAGTTTTTGATTATTTCGACCAGTAGAACATATTTCTTCGCTGTATGAACAACTTTAAAAGATAATATACGTAAATTCAATTGGAAATAGGGATTGTTTTATGGCAGCCAATATTGAAACCGTATCCAAGCATCAAGGAAAAGTTGAAATAAATACATAGAAGCCAAACGAAACTCAAACTTTTTAAGAACTTAATCCTCTTAATTAATGTTGTTGATCCTAAACAATTATTGCACTGCCCCAGCACCCATTGAAGTTTAGCCTCCAATCGAATCGCAGCAATTAAGTCAGACACCGAAATCCACCTGTTGATTGGACACTCAGGACTTAAGTGCTTTTCGGGGGATTAAGCCAAGCAAACGCCCCCGGGAGACACGTGACGCCCCCGACCATACCTGGCCGCGTCCCCCTGCCATGCCCCTGCATTAGAAAATCAACCCTTGGCGAGCTTTCCACGCGAAGGAGTTGGCCATAATTGTTTTCAATTCGAGACAGTTGCCAACCCCCAACCACACGCGGGCCCAGCTCATCCTCCAGTCCTCGGCTGGCATAATGAGCTGGGTAACAAATTATGCCGCTTGTAGCTCGCATTGTGTTGAAAATATAATAAATGAATTATCTGCATAATTAATGAGCTTTTAATTTTTAATGGCGCGTCGCAGGCTCCCAGGGTCCCGGAAAGCAGCCGGACTGGGAGCCAGCGAAAGAGCCACAGCCACAGAGAGCGGCGGAGCGGTCAGCGTTATCGGGCCTGGCGTATCTTTTAGATACAATTTTAATGTGACTTCTTGCAAATTATTTATGCGCGCATTTTCGCCCAGATAATTATCGTTTATCTCTGATTTAAAGAGTTCTCTCCGGCCGAAGAAGCTGCGGCACTCACACACACACGCTGGTAGGTAAGGCCGGGTAGGTAGGTGAGTGTGTGCTCATGTTCGAGTCCAAAATGACTACCTCAGTTAATTATGGGGCTCCCGAGTAGGGAGCGAGCGAGAGTCGCGCATGCGCACATAAATTAGCCGGGCTGAAACCTGGCTGGAAACCTGTTTCCCGGCTCATTCTCTCCGCATAAAGACCGCGAAAAGGGGAACTCCCTCCCGCGAGATACCCTGCACCGTTGCACCCATTTTTAATGAGTGTCCTGTCGTCTGCAGTTGAATGAACGCGCTACAAAATGCGGCATTGTCGTTGTCTGGCGTCGGCTTCTGGAGTTCTCGCTGCTCGCTCATTTTCCCGCAGCCCCATGATTAACTGCCGGGGTCTTTGACTGGCGCTGATGACCACAGGTCCATGTCCTGGTCGCGCTCCCGATCCCAACTCCAGGCCCCAGCCAGACCCAATAATCAATCACGGGCACGTTGAAGAATTTTTTCTCCCCGATTTTGATTTACTCCCGTCGCACTCATTGACTTTCCATTAATAATTTCCTTTGGAAATTGCATCCTGTGGCAATCGTTGTAATTGTGATGAATTCTTTATTAATGCAAGGTCCAGGGAGGTCGGGGAGCGGACTGCTAGAGCTACTGTCAATGGAGTTAGGTTCAATTATCTTCCATATTTCTTGGGGCTTTCAGAGGCTGGGCAATTCATTTGCGATCCATCAGATAGCCGTCAGCAATTTGCATTTGCATTTGAATATAACTTATCGCCGCCCCCGGATCCTCCACTATTTAATTTTCTAGTTGATGCGATTTTGATGATGCATTTAAGTGCAGTTATCTGATTGAGCCAAGCCAAGCCAGACCAAGCCAAGCCAAGCCAAGAAGGCTGAATTAAAAGTTGGCCCAGGTCAAAGAGGGTGAGCGCTCTACATTCTCCATTAGCTTAGAGGCCATTAATAAACCAGAGATCAATATTCAAATTACCGCTAATAGAGCTGTAGAATGTGCGCTGTTTATTTCATAAGAGCTCTGATATCTTCTGATATATTTGCCATTCATTAAGTGCCTATTGGAGCAGCTGGAAGCTGCACACACTTTTCTACCGGTTCTCGTTTCAAAACGGTGTCTATAACCCCCAGCGAGGTATTGCCGCATAGTTAATTAAATGGAAATACAAAATACACAGCCGACTCGGACAAATTAACTTGAAATTTAACTTAAAGAAATAATAAAAGTATGTATTTGCAAGCTTCGTTTTTAGAAAACAAAAGTATTCAACATGGCTGCCCCGACAACATGTCAGAGAAGATGTGAACACGAAAAAAAGCATACAAAAGTGAAAAAAGCGATACAAAATTAAAACCCAAAGCAGAGTCTCAGCGACGGAGGCTGCGGTGATGAAGATGGAGATGGTGAAGTCAGGGCGCGGAACAAGTTTTCAAAACTTGCTACAAAGGTGTCTTTAAAAATCTTTTAATTTCGACGCTTTTTCCCCGGCCGCTCGCCCCTCATTTTACTTTATTTTTATTTTTTTGCTGTCGAGCAATGTGCAAATTTGCTGTCGTCAGTGGAGCTGAAACTGAAAATGGAGCTGGAGAAGGAGCTCGAACCGGGCTGGGAGCTGGAAGTCGCCGCCCGCCTTTTAATGAAGCGCGAAGTGCAGCAAATGTATCTGTATATGCGATTGCACGGCGAGAAATACGAGCAAGCTTGGAAAGCTTATAATATTTCGATGGGAAAAATAGATTCCTGGTATGTGAATACAGTAAATTATCGTTTAATAAGGGCTTATGCATATGGGAGAGTTATAAATTTGTTTAGAGATACTGAAATATGTAGTTTTCCCAATTTATTTCAATATAAAATCTACTTATACCTGACAAGTACATTTTCTGGCTGTGCACCTCTGAGCGAGCGCATTGAAAGTAAGGCCAGTTCAAGCTGAACCCGAAGTTGTCCTGGGCCCAAGGGCAGAACGTTGCCAACAAATTGCAATTGTTGCCATTGCATTCGGGCTGTCACTGCAAAAGGGAGTCCAAGACACACTCACTCGCAGCGGGCCCCCCGAGCTGACCCTTGAACCCCGGCCATTTTAGCACGCCGCAAACAGGAAGATAGCCCCAGTTGCCGGCGTGGCACGAAATATGGCCAGGAAAAGCCAAGTGGAAGTGCCAGACATTTAAATCGAATTGGCTTCAGGTGGCACAACGGGCAGCTCGGTTTTAATCTGCGAAATGTAAGCCAGTGCTGCACGTAGTCGCAGACAGCAGATACATATGTATCTGCCAGATACACTCGCACATACGGACCACGCGTGTAACTCAATTTTCAATGGAGGAGGAGGCGGCTGCACACGTTCCTCCGCCCGACTTGGCCAAAATCCGGGACGAGGTGAGCTGGGACCTGGGAGCTGTGAGCTGTGAGGGGCGGAGTGAGCCCAACCAGGGCTGCCTGGTGGGTTTGTCTACTCAGCCAAATAGTTTGGCCGCCTGCATTAATAATTCACAATTTCATCTCGAATTGTATGCGATTTGTGATGGTTTTCGTTTAACTTTGGTTTTGTTCGCCGCCCAGCTTCAAGGTCTGCGGCTGAGCCAGGTCCCACTGTAGCCTGTTGCTGGGTACTCTTTAGCACACTGGGAGTGAAAATCAAAGCTTAACTCTTATGGCTTTCTTTTGATATCTCAAAGATTATAGTATTGATTCATTCAATGTCTTCAGATATTAAGTACTTCTGTTTTTGTTGCTATAATTCTCATAATTCTCTCTTATAAACCTGAAGCATTTATCTAAATAGTTAGTTTGAAGAGAATTTAGCTTGTAATAGTGAGGTTGTGATCAATACATTTTGGGCTTACAGAAAATATTTTTCGGTTTTATTACAACCAAGTGAACCCATAATTTCGCTATGCGTCCCACTGTGCGCGGTTAGCTTATCGCCGTTGCGTCATTTCATTTAAGTTAATGCGCAAAGAGATTAATATTCTATGCGTATCTCGGCGAAACCGGCCACAGGAAAAAGGGGAAAGCGGTAACTGGGTGAGAAGTTGATGTGGGGACGTGGCAGTGGAAGTGGAGCTGGAGCTGGCTGGGGATCCGTGGCAATCTGCAGATGTGCGCCAATTTGCGACTGAATTTGATAAATTCGCAATGCAGCGCTGCCGTGACACTCGCTTGGATTTATGGCTCGCACTTTTTCACCATTCAAATCGCAATTACTTTGCTTGATTCGCAATTTAATTCCCCCCCAACCCCGCCCTGTCGGGCAATCGGGTATTTGGCAGATATAGATATACGCATATATGCAGCAGTAGTTCTCTAAACAATGGAGAAAAATTAAACAGTATTCAGGCGCTGTGCAAGTCCATTAGAGTGTCGTATCAAAGTGAAATGGTTCTGCAAGAGCTTCCCGAATCTATGAAAGTATCTGTGGATGTATCTGCGCTAGCCGCTTGCATCTATCAGCGCTGGCACATCATCAGTCATTAGTGGCGCCATTGTTGGCTCTTTAAATATTGTTGTCTTTGTTGCTGGCGAGCGGCCCCCATTGTTACCGTCTCGCTCCCGCTCCCGCTCCCGCCCCTTTCCATTTCCCACTTTTTATGCGCTTTTATTAACTTTGGCCAAAATGTGGCCGACTGCCACTTGAAGGCATCAATGGGCAACAGAGTTTCATAAACAACCAGCTCTTCGGGCCATCATTCATCTTTTTGTGTGTGCCGAGTTGAAGACGCTTTAAAAACGTTTTCTTCACCGGCTGATTTGGGCTATATGATGAGTGATCTTCCTAGGGCAGACAATGCCTTCGGGTATATATAGAACTGCACTAGAGTTGACCTACAAACAGATGAAATAATTCGGGCGATATCTGGCAGAGCCCAGACAGCTAATGAGCAGCTAATTTCACTTACACTGTCCTGCAGTCATTTGATTTTGATTTGATTAGGGGAATGTTTCCCTTCAGTCTTGAAAATTGTATTATTTATGATGTATCAACTAAATAGTAAGGATATTGTGTATTTTGTGATGTGAAAACAGACGGAAATTTAAGCACTCAATAAGGCACTCGAATATTATTAGTCTTTCGAGAATCAAAATCATCTTTGGTGCATTTGGTGCATTTGGCCACACTGTGTGTGCTAGGAAAATGTTGTCGTTTCGGTGCCCGTATCTTTACAACTTAAAGCCGAATGAACTTCAATTCAAGCGGAGGGCTGAGTACGCTCAGCATCCCTCGGAAATGAATGGAACACCGAATTCATTAAGAACAATCGCCATTAAAATACACTCTGCTCTCCGCGTGCCAAAAAGTTACGCTTGGTGCGAAACAATCCGACGGGCACTTCTGTTTTTTTTAGCCACCTATTAGCGGCCCAGAGAATACCCCAGAGTTGGCTAATGATAGGCCTCGGCTTGGGACTCGGATCCATCATCCCGGGACCGGAGGAGCAGCGAAATAAATTTATGTTCTACTGCACTTTCAGCACCTTGCGCGGATGCCTGGCATTTTGCATTCACCTCGCGCGGTGGGCATTATAAAAATCATTTTCATTTTCGGGCTCGGGCCGGGTTCGGGTTCGGGGAGACCTTAGAACGGAGCGAGTACCAAAATAAAAATAATAACAATCATTATGATTAAACGAAGCTATTCGAAAAGTCGTGTTCCAAGTTAATGAAAATGTAATTGGGCAGCCAGTGCCGGGCGCGTTTTCCTTCCTGGCTCTGGATGTACTGGTTCTCCTGCATCTCTGCCGTCTGTCTGCTCTTTTTCTTCATTTTTTATGGGCGGGGGCAGGCGCAAAAGCAGCATGGCGGCAGGAGCCGAAGCTGCAACTGCAACAGCAGGTCCACCAGCAGACAGCGACACCCCAGACCATTTCCGAGAGATCGCCGGGAACCCAACCCCAGTTCCACATGGAAAAAAGAGCGTTGTAAACTCAAGATTTGGTCTAAGAATTAACCATAAAACTTCAGGGATCGATTGTTGATGTTTCAGATATGTGTAAAAATAATGTTTAATATTGGCAAATGAAATAATTAAGTTTGAATATTATTTAATACAAATGCTTTCATTTAATATTTGTTATTTCCTGATTTTAAGGATGTATGTAAGTTATTTCTTATTTCTATAATAGAATAGGATAAAAATAAAGAAATATCAATGTCAGAAAAGACATAAGCTATTATGTTAAATGCGCGTCTTTTATAATTGCATTAGTAGAATTAACTTCCAATTGATTCAACAATCTATATTATAAAATGTACAAAACTTATACAAATGTACTCTTTAAAATAATATTGTCACTCAAGACAGTTTCTGCGCACTTATATATTTCAATCTACAAGAACACAATCACAAATCAGTGTACAATAATATTTTTTTCTCCCTGTGCATATCCAGTCTCAGAGGCTGCTGCATGTTGCTGCCTTGCAGCGGCCGCCGCGTATCTTGTATCTGGCATTCAACTCGTTTGCAAACTATTAATTTTGTGTAACATCCTGGCATCTGCCGCATCGAGTGGCCAAAGCCTTCGGGTTGAACGGCACGATCGGCGAGGGAAAGAAACCAAACTCCAGATATTTGCAATTTAGATTTGGAAATATACTTTTCGCTGGCTGCATATTTTCCTGGAGTTTCCCATTCCGCCTGGCTTCTGTTTTAATTCTTCTGGCCAGGTCCCATTTTTGACACGATACTCGACGATTATACGAATTACAAGCAATTTTCTGATTTTTTTTTTTTAACCTAAAATAGCATGCCAACTTGAACTTATTTTTTAGTGCAATTATCCGCCAAGTAAAGGCAGCTCCAGAGCTACGTCTAAAATATAAGTATATGGCTGGCAAAGTGTATAAATGTATAGCCAGCATATTGAATAAATAAATAAATAACCCACTAATTAGGGAGCGGCCTGCTTGAATAAAAAATGTACGGGCTGAAATGTCAACAAATTGTCAATATAAATGAAAGGAGGTGGGGCGAGAGGCAGGTCTAATAGGCATTTGACATTTCGTAAGTGCCGTCTGCCCGTCATCAGCAGGTAGTCCTATATCTCTGTATCTGTATCTGTACCTGTATCTGCTGGCTGCATCTTTTGATGATCTGCTTGGAGCCCTGCCAGCTTTGGTCTTGTCAATTAGAGAATGAATTTCGAATGCCAAACGACTTCAGAGGGCTGCATGCGATATTAACTAAACTAGTACACAAAAAGATCAACGAGACATACATAGTTTTTTTTGGTATTTGTAGGAACGATTTCCCTATGGGTTTCCTTAAAATAATTAATGTCTAATCAATCTCAGGCAAGTTCAACTTTTTTATGTATGATTATCGACCGACACTTAGTGCCAGGAGCTCCTTCGAAAAGGGGTTTTTTGCGAAAAGAGTTTCGCAGAATTTAGCAGACAGTCTCGTCTCTCCGCGACGAAGATGGCGTTTGAGCTGGCGTTTTTTCTTTACATTTTAAAATGGTTGCCACAGTAACAGCTTGACGTGATTATATGCAATCAGCCCGGCTCCTTGCCCCTTCCCGCGGCCCCTTCACCGCCTGCTTCCCGCCTCATGAGCAACATGCACTCGAAATTTGCATAATTGTTAACATGATGTTGCTGTTGCCTTTGCCGCTGCTGCTGTTATTTTTACTGGACTTTAATCAGTGCCTGTTTCCGATGCTTCCCTCCAGATTACCCTTTATTATTGGCATTTGCGTTGCTTGGCACCTGCAACAACGTTTTTTAATAGCGATTCTTAGCCCGGCTGCAATTATGGAAAAGGAACTAGCACATGCCAACACACCCAGCAGAAACTTCTAATAAAGACATTTGGTGTCGAAAATTGAGTTGTGCTCTGGGACGATAACGTGCCCAGCTTAATGGCCCGCTAGGCTGTTGACTCTTGGACTCTACCTAATGGGTGTGGTTCAGAAACTCGGACTGCATCTGTATCTTTAGCTCAGTGTACTTTAAGTGCACCTGCAGTTTTTGTGTAGCTATTTCTATGGCAGTTATAATTTAATTTTCAAATATTGCCTTAAATATACTCCAGTTTTTTATAAATACTTAATTTTTTATTTGTGAATCCTCTCTTTAACAACTGCTTCGAGTAGAGTAATTGCATTTAAGCATGTTTGTTGCATGTTTGACTAAAAGAAGACATCACGTATAATTATCGTGGTGGGTATTTATTGGGTACAGCTAAAACAATAACCGCATTAGTTATAGTTATACATAATTGTGTGTTCTCAATGTATCTTTTACTTAGAACCGATTTTAGCTCAACAGCGCCTATTGTCTTAGCTGTTTCCAGTGGCGATATAATTATATTTTAAGATATGGCTGCACATAGTTGTATAGATGGCTGCCTTTCACATTGCCCTCAACCGAATATGATTAAGAAAGTAATTAAATCTCGGCGATGCATGAAAACTCAGAGAAAATGGCACAACCAGACGGAGATGCCCAGATGCACGAGATACATTACTTTCTGAGTGCGTCTTTTGTGGGCGCTTCAAAGTATTTGCATCTGCATGTGCAGCTCTATCTGCATCTGTATCTGTATATGTAGCTGTATTTGCATCCATTTCATTCATGTCTCTTCCAGGCGAAGTTCATGTTCTTCATTACGGCACGCCGTTACCCGGCCTCCCCGCTGCAATCAATTTCTTGCGCGCTTCCACTTGCTGCAATTTGCATAACAGATACTCGGCGTTCTTGTTGCTGTTGCCCGGCTGCCATGAGTAACAGATACATAAATAATAACAATGTGCCCCATTGATTGGAACCGAGCAGGGAACGAGTTTCCCCCACTCGGGCACACACGCGCGCAAATCGAAATGGAAAATCAGCCAAAGTTGCTAATCAATATGTATCTGTGAGCTCGCTGCTGACTCGTTGGCAGTCCGACTATTTATAAGCCCCCTGAACTGCATTTCAGCGTCTCTTTAATTGGCTGACATGTTGTGATTTCGGGTTGTCAAGTGCTACTCGATTTCGCAAGTATTGAAATGCAATATGCCAGCCAGCAATTAACCCTTTCAACGGTTAAATCACGTATCTACTCAAAGCAGAGTATATAGGCAAACCCGGTTGTGTAGCGGAGATTAACATAATCTTTTTCATAGATCAATTCTATTGTTTTAAAGAGAATATAGGTTTCATTTTTTTTTTCAAAAAGAATTCTGGAATGGTGTTATTTTTGGGAAATTCACGTTACGCTTATCGAAAAATTCTGACACATCATATTGTGATTTTATGGTTCATCTTTTTGATGAGTTTAATCGTATATGATACACTTTTTGAATGAAAATATTATTATTTAAGAGGAAGAATATTTAATTATTTTTTAAATAAAAATAAGTCGTTAGATTGACCTTCACTTAATGCCATTGTTTTGTATGAAATGATTTAATATTTCTGAAAATGAAAAGCTTTTTTGTAGCCGCTCGGTTCTACTTCACTGAGCTAATGAGCGCTGCGTTTGATTGATGAGACACCCAGCCAAAACTTGGCAAAAAATAGTTCCCAGAAGGTGAATCTAATGATTTATACGTGGACAGAAATATTTAATTATTTTTTTGCGCTCAAATAATAAACGAGCTGCAAGCGAGATTGCAGCCAGGTAGATCCAAGCAAATGTCAAACTATTTGGAACCCAATTAATCTCCCCAACTACTGCCAATAAATATGAGGAATCATCCCGGTAATTCGATTATGCTGGGATCCCCAGAACGACTTCGTGAGTTGCCCTGTCAATGGGTCAGCCAAGGTGGGGGGACAGGTAGGGGGACTCCGAAAGATACGAGGGGTGGCAGAAAGAAAAATCTGTGTGCGCGCCAGAGACATGATGAAAAATCGGCCAACAATTTTTCGTTCACAATTTTCCAGCCCAACAGATTTCGGCTGAAAATGCGTTCGGTTAAATTTAAATATAAACCGAGCGAGGTGCTGAGATTTATATCAAGCCGCGGTATCCGCATCGCGCTGATGTATCTGTATCTGTATCTGTATACGTGTCTTCGGCGGTATTATGAGTTATTGTGGGAGTCAGTCGGCCTTAGCTGCGGGATCGGATCGCTCCGCGTTTGTTTACAATTTTCACGCGCTACGATTTTCGCGGTCGAGTTTTTCACGCAGCGCTTTCCCGCTCCCTTGCTGGAAAATCGGAGAGCGTAAGTGCGAGGGAAATTTTGTTATTGTTTATGTATTTTGACAAGATTCCCCGCGCGCACAGATTGCCAGACAATTTGGAGCTAAGCGCACGGCAACAACCAACAGCCAAGAGGCAGAGGTAGCATCTGTGGCCAGTTGCAACACCAAGTGTCTCGCAGAAGCGGTAATGAGTGCTGGATGAGGTATCGAAGGAGATATCGGATGGGGCACCGATTGAGGTGAGCTTATCCGCCGAGGATGTTGATTTATGATGCCGATTTACCAGCCAATTCCTCATAAGTGGGGGTGAGTCAGCTAAGCGACTCAGCGAAGACAAACTGCATCATTCAAAAATTAATTACTTAACTTGCTAATATATATTTTATTGTTCATTAATTTCCAATCGATGATGGGGCTTTTGTAATTTAATACCACATTAATTGAGGCAATAGTCCCATGTGAATAAGATATCTACATTACTTAATTTTTATTGCATTAGCGAATAACAAACTGAGATAAAAACGCAGCTAATATTATTTTATTTAGAAGCCCCTTTTCATGAACTAATTCTGTTTATATTTATTACTTTTATAGGTTTTATTCAAGGTATCATTTATCTTAAACGAGTTAGCTGACCAAACTATGTTTTATTTTGAAACATATTGTGAAAAAAAGAATGTACAGAAAGCGTTTTAAAGAATATCAAAAGCATTCTTCTATTCTTAGTTGTCTTTGCTGTCAAAGTTTGCTATTATTCGCCAAGTTCGCGATCTAAATATTAATATGGTAATATCCCTGTTAACGTGGCCTATTTAAATACGGCTTATTAAGGTGTAATTGGTACTCACTCTGTCCGAGATGCACTCGCTTCATCCAGGGATATATCTGCGGCGGATTCTTCTTGCCGTTGCCGCTGTTCTGGCTGCTGCCCGCCTCATTGCCGCTGTCGCTCTCCGAGTCCGAGTCGCCGCCGCCGGGGCTGTGCATCGGAACGTTGACGTTCCCAGAACCCCCTGCCCCGCCTGGAACGCTGTGGTTGTTGTTCAGGCTGGCGGCTGCAGCGGCGGCCGCCAGGCTGCCGCCCAGGACGCCCTTGTTCAGCGACCTGGCCACGCTCTCCACCACCGAGCTGGGCGACAGCTTCGGCGATATGTCCCTGGTGGACAGATCCTGCGGACTGGCCAGCGACTGGCTATTGTTGTTGTTATTGGCGCTGCTGTTGTTGTTGTTGCTGGCGACACCGCCGCCCCCCGCTCCACCACTGCTGCCGCCGCCGCCGCCCGGCGTCGACGGATCGTTGGCGTACTTGCAGCTAATGTTGCTCTGCTGCTGCTGCTGCTGTTGCGGGTGTTGCTGCTGCTGCTGGGCGAGTTGCTGCTGCTGCTGGGCAACCACCGCGGCCGCTGCGTGGGCGTGCTGCTGCTGCTGTTGCTGCTGCTGCTGCTGCAGGAGCAGGCGCTGCGGTTGCAGCTGTGTGTAGTCCACCATATCGGGGTTTCCCTGTCCGCCGTAGGCCGCCTGGTTGGCGTAGTGCGCTTGCGGCGTGTTCGGGTACAGGTTGGGCGTATAGGCCGCCGCCGCCGGGAAGTAGTCGTTAGCCCCCGGAGTCGCCGTCCCCGCACTGCCCTGTCCGCCGTTGGCTCCGCCGGTGGCCACAACGCCACCGCTTACACCGCCTCCGCCTCCGCCGCCGCCCACGTTGCCGGCGCTTGCACTGGAGTTGCCCGCTCCCGGGTGACTCTGCTGGGGATTCATCTGCTGCGGATAGCAGGAGGCCAGTGAGTTGACGAACTGGTACGAGGACATGGCGAAGCAGTCGGGATCCATTCTGAAGCCAGTTGTCCTAGTCGTGGATTGGAGTCTGTAAAAAGGCGTGAGAAGGAGGTTAGATATAGAATCCCAAAAAGAGGATAAAATGAGGATCACTTTTCCTTTTCCGAGATGATTCTCAGTCTTTGTTTTCATGAAGTTCTAAATAAAAAATTTAGTTTTAAAAAATTTATAAATATTTTTTTTATTTTAAAAGTTTTTACAATTAGATTTAAATTTGCCTAATTGGTTGAAGGCTATTTTGTTTAGATTAAGTTTGGGTTTATTTCATAATACTTTTGTAGTTTTCTTTGTTTTATGCCTGTTTTTAGGTATGTTAAGCTTCAGATTAATATTTCGGTATAAGAAGTTACTTTCTTTAATATCTTTCCTAAATCAGTAAAATTTTGTTCAACAGAAATATTTTCACTCGATTATTAAACAAGTAGAAAAGCTACAGTCGAGGGTGACCGACTGTGAGATACCCGGTACCCCAATCATTGGCGGTGAAATTAAAAAGCACATACAAAATTTAAAAAAAGTCAAATAATTCTAGGAACATGCTGAGAAACACCCGAAAAAGAGAAATTCTGCAGCTGTACGCAGCTGCATTACGAATTAAAAGAGCGCCCGAAAGCACGCAACACTTTTCTTAGTTGCTGGCCGAAGAAGAAGCATACACAGAAACTTTATTGTTTAATAACTTCCATGTTTATCGTTGGATTTAACTCAAATTATCAGAAAATTTAACCAATGCCTACTTATTTATTTTATCTATTTACTTTAAGTCGAAGATGTCGACTATAGCTTATATAAAGTTTCTTACGATTTTCGGGGGCATAAGTGGGCGTGACTAATTTTTGGAACAAACTTGATCTTCGTGCCACAGATTCCAATGTTATCTCCAAATTTATTACTCTAGCTCTTATAGTCTCTGAGATCTGTTTACCAGGCGGACATGGCTAAATCGACTCAGCTGGTGATGCTGATCAAGAATATATATACTTTATGGGGTCGGAGATGCCTCCTTCTGCCTGTTACATACATTCTCGGTTGGCACTAACGTATAATACCCTTGTTCCCTATGAGCAAAGGTATAAAAAGAAAAACTTTATAGTAAAGAGTTTATATCGTAATCAGGGTTTTAATTCGAAGTCTTATTAAATAACTAAATAATATTTTTATGAACATTTAGCGAGTTCTTTAAGTGCAATGGGATAATAAAATACAAAAAATTTAATGGCTTTTCGCATTCGTATTTGCCTTCAGTTTTGAGATCTCACTTCTCGATTGGCAACATTGTATCGGAGAAGCTCCTGGGGAGGGATTAAGTATTTGCATTGAACTAAAGAATCCTCGGGATCCAAGATGGGAGAGGAAAGCTGCTGGATGGATTAAGCCCCTGCGGGATATAAATAAACTGCCAGATGGAGATAAGGAGAACAAATACCCATATAGTATGTATATTTCAAAAGGGTAACCGATGCGAAGGCTTTTATTTATTTATTTATATTCGCACTACAGTTCAAAATAATTAAGTAGGTTAAAGATCTAAGATCTAAGGTAATCGAGATTAATAAGTGATATTAATATTATTTTACTTTCCAAATCATCGAATAACACAAATTAATCATACACATATGTACACATAATTGGGTAAGAAATACCTAAAGAACATATTCAACGAAGTTATTTCCTTGAATGTTTCACTTGTAAATCCCAATAACGTTCCCTTGCCTGCCTGAGATATCCGGCTTAGTTCAAAAATACCTGCCGATAAAGGTGAGCCGAAGAAAACATTTTGTGAGGGGATCCGAACTTCAGGCAAGTGGAACCCAAGTCACTGTCTCTTGATTGGTTCGTCCCCCGAAGTGTTCCCTCGGACTCTGATAATTTCACTCGGCTTTTACTTGGTTATTATTATTATTATTACTTTTAGAACGGTAGAGACGGGTTTTTTTTATTATTTTCCGTTGGTGGAGAGAGTCGGGCCTGCCTAAGCATGCAATTTAAGCAAGCCGGGCCATCGAAGTGGATAGTGGTATCCGAGTATAGGAACCTTTGGCCAGGAATGCCGAGGGACCGCCCACTCTTCTGGACACACTTGGCGGAAACTTCTTGCGGCTGCACTTATCGGCCATGCCGTGCCACGTCCCCTCCTCGAGCTCCCATCTCCCAGTGGGATGGTGCACCATCGCAGATACTGCAGTCTTGGTCTTCGTCTTGGTCTTGGTCTCGGTCTTGGGCATGTTTGTTCAATGGTGGAAAACCCGTATTCTGCTCGGTACAGATAGCAAACAAAAGCAATGGCCCTCCGCCTCGAAAGGAGCTGAAGGAAAGGAAAGGAGTCTCAAATCGCCCGAAAGCCGAAAAAGTGCAAAAAGGCAATGAGGCAAAAGAGGCCAAGCGAGGCCGCTGCACATGAACATGGCCAAAAAACTAAAAAATAATCGAGGAGGCCACGAATCTTTGGAAAGTCGAGCCTTAAATACCCTGGCAGGTACTCAAAAATAATTCTCACAAGATTGGTTGAGAGCCTACGAAAATACCCTATACTCTACTCTTCGCAAGCTGATTATATTTCCTTGAAACTTGAGCTTCATTTAACGAAGTAAAGTCATACGACAGAGTGCCAATATTTTGGATTTGTTTCAAAATCAAAACTAATGTCGACAATAAAAAATATCTAGTTACAGGGAAATAAATATTTAGGACCTGTAACCATCTATAAACTTTTATCTTTCTGCCGAATCTTAAGAAGTTGATTTGAATGACTTTCAATCTATATACTTATATACTGATTATTGGTCTGAATTGATCCTTTGCCAACTGTAGTACCCTGTTAAAGGGTATTAATATAAGCAGCAAACATCAGAGCACAGAGAACATCGGCCACAAAAACAATGCAGCCAGCTCCATACACCTCGCCTCCCGGTTGTGCCCTTTTTGTGGCTTGAAACCAATAATTTTGATTCAGTGGGCAATTTAACCCTTTAGCATGTTGGCCAAATGAAAGGAGCTCTCAACTTGGGCTTAAATTAAAACGCCGTACGCCATTCGAGACTGGCCAAGAACCCAAGGAGCGAGTGCTCAACTTTGGACAGAGATTTATTTGATGAGCAGCGTTCTCGGGGAAAACACAACCAGAAATAAAACAAAAAGGAAATATTGTAAACTCGCCTTCAGCTTTCTTCCTCTCACTCCGATCTTCTCCGATTATAGGCTTTAAGACCGTGGTAACGGTGCTTTGGATAAACCATTTCGATCTGGCAATATGGGAATTATAGTTGTAGACAAGCGCCCGTGTTTAAGCCGAACAAGGCCGAAACAGCAAAATTATAGGATCAGCGTCTCTGGCTGACTTTGAACCTTTGACTGGCAGATATTTGAACAACCATAGGTCGAAGCGATTTGGGGGCAAGTCGAATAGAAGCCATGAAAATTGATTGGGTGAAAAACAACAGCTTTGAGTTGGAAAAACGTAACTAGCAGGGGCTACCAAAGTTGGTTAGCTTAAGTGCTGGAAATTGATACGTGAAATTTCTTAACATTTTATAAACACAGCGATTAAACAGTAATCTGTGCCAGCTACTTTCCTGTCCACTTAAGGTCGAACTAAAACTTCCTAATAATTCAAGGATGGGGAAATTATTATGATTTATATTTAAACTTTAAATGTTTCAAAAATAATCAGGGTTTATGGAAGACTTTCATGTCTTGAAAGGCTTCAAAGCCTGGAAAACATCTGAATGATCTCTTGTTGCAGTTGCAGAAGAGCAAACTGTCCGTTTCCTGATAATTTAAGGGCGAATTAAAAGTTCCAAATAATTCGAGGAAGGGGAGAAGCCAAAGCCATAAATTAAACGAGTTTTCAAAATTGTTTTCCAAATAGTTTGAGACGGCGCTGAGGCGACAAGCGGTTCAATTGGTGTTAATTAAATCCATGAATAATAAAAACGCCAGGCGAATTTTGCGGGCACCGAAAGAGCCGGGGAACGGGGAGAAAAAAAGAGGGGGAGGGACAGACCAGACGCTGTCTTAGATTGGCGATCGTCGGCCGAGCTCATAAGAAAGCCATAAATTATGGCAGTTCTTTCGGGCTAAGCGACATTTTGGACTCGATCGAGGGAGCGAAGAGCGAGTTTGCCCTTTGTTCCTCCTTTATTATATAAACAATTCCAATGTGCCTTCAAATGGGAGTGAAATTTCTCTCTGGTCCCGATGCCAAACCGCAGAACGAATTTCCCTCTCACGGCTCCGTCCCTTTCCGGCTTTCACTGCCACAGGTAGGATCTAGACCCTGTTTAGGCCAGATATGAGACGCTGAGCAGGAGACAGGAGGGCAAGGGTCGGAGCGAGAGTAAATAAACACCAATTGAGTTGCACATGCGTCTGCCGATGCCATAAATCAATTTGGGGAAATATTCCGGGGCGACAGCTGAAAAGGGTTTTCCTTCTAGATGTTGACGTTCCGTTCCTGGAGGGTCGTGGAGTTTGACTCTTCCGCGGGTACTTTAGCATCTGCGCAATTAAGATGATTAACTTTTGCATAATCGATAATGATCGATTTAGGGGATTTCTGGATTTGCATATAGGCGGAGAAGTCGGGTTACTATGGAGTATTTTTGGTTTATTTTACTCCTTACTGGCATTTGTGGTTATATTTCAAATAGCTTCGCACGACATTTAAATGTTCATAATTACGCATTTACAACATTTATATACTGAATGTAGTTGGTTTCTTTAAAAATGTAAAGTTTATTTTCGAATCTAGTTAGTCTAAAAATAAGATTGAAGGCCAGACGTATTATGATTATTATTTGAGCTTAACAAATGTTTCAAAAATAGTTTAAACCAAGTTTTCTCTCTTCCTATTAAAGACTTTCTGAATAATTAATTTCCTTAGAGTATTTTTTCTGCATAATAATCAGGGTTTATGGAAACCTTTAGGGTCTTGCAAGGCTGCTAAGCCCCACATACATCTGAATAAATTTAAGCACTTTTACTGATTATTTTAAAAATACCAACTAATGCCTAGCATAACCCGTTTCTGTCTATTCTCCTCCGCCTGAACCATTCCATTGAGGGAGCTGTCCTCCATTTCGGAGCACTCCATCACCGTCATCATCTACGTCACCGACTTCTCGGCTAGGAGGCCACCATCTTAATTATGAGGCGCACAAAACACCCAAAGCAGTTATTTCGCCTACGAATGTCGCCGGGCTGTTTGTCGTCACCATTACGGATTTGTGCCCAAACGAGCTGGGTCATAAATCATAATTTTTAATATTTGTTGTCAACAGGGGCGTAGCCTGTGTGCATGTAAACACGCCGCTCCAGAACGGGCTGCGGTACGCACGAGTTCGGATCTCTCTCAACAAAAAAAAAAAAAAGAAAACAGAACAAAAAGATAAATAAAAGGTATTTGCGCACGCGCAGTCACACTCATTGGCGAAGCTCGTCGTCCCGCTCACTCAGCCTTGCTGGGGCATTGGAGGAACAGAGAGGGCCGGAGACTGTGTGCGGACCCATTAAAAAGTCATAAAAATTTGTAAGCACCTCATAAAAATAGTCATAAATATTATTCCTCTTCATCTTTTTGTGTCTTTTTTCCCACTCCCGATTCGTGCAACCCTCGTCACAGTTGCCGTTTGCGGTTTGTTTGTTTGTCATGGCTCTCATAATTTTTATGAGTTCTTCAATTGTTTTCCCAACTCGAAGCCAATCATCGATCCCGATCCTCACTGCAAGCGGCCATTAGCGGCTGAGTAGTGCGGTCTGTCATCTCGTCTTGGCCCTCATAATTTACGATCTGTTGCGTAATGGTCGAGTCGGAATTATTGTCACAGTGCTCCTGTTTCTGTCCAAGGATATCTCAATTGTGTAATATTTCATGGTTTTGGCTACTGTTCGAGGATAATCCCCGTGTAACGACTTTCAGATATGACTGCCGGTTTGTGAGTTGGGACTATTAGGAAAATTATTCCAAGAGTATAAGAATTTTCTTTGTTTAATGAATTATAAGAAACTAAATAAAACGACCTCTTTTGAAAGATAGATTACATAATTATTATGCTGCATAAATTGTTAAAGCAACAATCAAAAAATCAAACAAGCCAGGAGCCTTTTCTCCGTTTTGTAAATATCTCATTTTATCTTTGCTTTCGGTCCCGGCTATAATTTCTAATAAATATTTATCCAAGCTTGCATGTAGGGATAGCTTAAGCTCTGACTGTTCTGCCTTTGAGTTTGGCTTTTGTGGATTTTATTTTCGTTCCTTCAGTATTTATTGTACACATATTTCCTTTCTGGACAAAACTGTCTGCCATTTTGGCCAATAGATCAACGACTTTAGCACAAATTTTCAGCTCGCGTGTTTGCGATTTTGATTTATAAGTACGAGCAAGCAGAGTTGAAATATCAAGGGGGCTTCGAGGGAAACCCAGGGTTAGGACATGATGAATGTCTCCGTCGGGCGCAGGCATAATTTACTATTTCAGGCTGCAGAAGACACTCGAACCTCGGACTTCGGACCTCCTCCCGCCAATTAGCTGTGAACTGGGAACGGAGAACGGAGAACTGAGAACTGAGAATCGGAATGGGACTGGGCCCGCAAGTGTCTCTCTGTTGTGCCCACATTATGCAACCGGGGCAGCCAGCTCTTTGATCTTGGCCCACCCTCGGCGAATAGGCAAATGAAAGTGACCTACATCAAGTGGAATTTCTTCCACTTACCGCACATATGGGAGGCAATGCCGGGATGCGGAATATAGGACCAGGAGCAGCGTCTTGGCGAGCTTCCCGCTCCAGACGTTCCGCACCAGTGCGTCGGGCTGCGGAGTTGGTGGCTTCTTCTGTTCATTTTACATAATTTCAGGTTCGCCCCATGGCGTCTTGGCCAGCATGAGTCCGCGCCCCGGACAGGCCAAGCCTACTATATGCGCGGTTTCTTCATCCCTACTCGGCCGAGTACATAGGGCCATGTGCCTGGATTAGCCTTCTGCGAGTATATGCGGCGCTTGTTAGGCATTTTTCATTCGCTGTGACATTTCGCCTTTGTGCCTCTTAATTATTTCAAAAGCGGCTGCATTTCGTTTTAATGAAGTGAAAATTCCTTGCGTTGATACCGCACACGCAACCCAATGAAAAATTACTAAAACACACAACGAAAGGCAGAAACAAAGCCCAAATATAGGGAAATACAAAGTCGTTTTGGGGTTTGGTTTCGGACAATACAACCTCCCTTTATTGATTTATTAAGATGATAATTCTTGGTTCGGCTTAGACTTGAGTTTTTCAAAATAAAAAGCTGGTAAATTATAATATTAAAAATACAGGTAAACAGCAATTATTTCGGAATACTCCAAGTTTGCAGAGAAAAGGGTTAACTTCAGCTTCCACAACATGATTAAAAAACGAACATGTAAAAAATATTCCCTATTAATATATACATATTTTCGAATTCTTTTTTCCTTAAAGTCGACTTCTCTGAAGTTATTATACCTTTGCAGTTGAATTAAAAATAAACATTCCAACCAAAACCCTAGCTGCGATGATTACAACACTTGTCTCCAATACAATAAATAAATAAAACCAGCATTCTATTCACAGTTACCAAAGTACAGAAAACCAAAATAAACTATAAAATAAATTAAATATAAATAAAATAATCAAAATAATAATAAAATATATTTACTTTAATATTTAAATAATCCAATGTCGTAATTATTATTAAGAAAATACTAATTTGTATGATCAAGTTTTCTTTTCAATTCTCGGTAACGATTAGTTAGTGGACCAGAAAAATGCAAGTTTCGACGAAATCAATAAGCTGAAGCTGCTGCAGAGAATACATTTTTAACACAATTAAAATATCACAGGAAAATAAAAAACAAAAATTTAAACCTTACAAATATCCCCGAATTCGAACAATATTTATCAACAATCTAAACTCATTTCCCTGCCTCGAAACTCGTTTTACTCACAGTATCTGTTAGCCGTCGGCGTTTGGCATTCACCTCCGAACGAGTGAGTTCGGTTTCGTTTGCTTGGATATTCACTACACAATCACCGATTTCACTTGTCCGAGACTGGGTTTTTCATTCGAGTGCGGAAATTGCGACGACCTGAGGACAATTGCAATGGCAAAATCCGGATATCTGCGGAGCTAATCCGCTGGCATCCTGGAGCGGCAAATTGGCTTGGCTCTGGCCTTTTACCTGCACTCGAGTGTTTATTCGGAGGCTTTTAGGCGGTAATTGGCCGCAATTTGGACGGTTTTTGGGTATCACACACGCACTGGCACAATTTGTCACACACCCAGATGCAGATGCGGATGCGATCGCGATAAGAATCTGCGGGATGGCTGAGGAGTATCTGCGCGGATTTCACGCCAAATTTATGACTGTCCATCAACGGCGGCATCGATGCAAGCACATTCGCAGGCACTGGCACTTGGCTGCCCATCCATCTCTCGCTGTTATCGAACAGTGTCGGAGTAACTCAGTGTCTTTGTATCTGGGTGTCTCTGTATCCGCGCGGCACAGCTGTGCGTTGGATTGTTTTTTAGTTTCAGTTTTAGCTGGGCGATTTTACTTATTGCTGTATATATTCCGGTGAATCCGCGGATACGTGCTCGAAGCGCCAATGTCTCACTTTGACTGCTCGGGCATAATTCAAATATCTGAGCATCAATAAAAAACACACACAACACGGCACAGCACGCACACACACACAGACGCGCCGCCTCACTCACTCACACTCCCCACGCGGCGTCCAATTGTATCTGCGAGTACGAGCAAGTAGGGCTATATATCTTCGAATACCAAGTGCATCGCGTAAAAAGAGCAAGGCGAGTATTCGAAGAGCGAGCGAGGGAGACAGCAGCACTCCGCTCTCCGCCGCCATCGCCATCTCCATCCCGCTCGCACAGCTACCTTTGCGGACGCGGAGAACGTTTTTGTATCAACCGCCAAACCAGAAATTCGTAGCCGCAAATTGTATCTCACGGATACCGTGTGTGTGCGCCCGGCGTGTGTGTGTGAGTTCGAAAGAGCGCCAGTTCGAAAAGCGGCACTCTCCGGGTTTCGAACCCGTTCTTATTGCTCTCGCTCGGCAGATCTTCGGCGGCGAGTTCGAACGTCGAACGTCGAAGTTCGAACTTCGTCTCACGCAGAATTCCTATTGCTCTCACCGACACTGTCCGTGTGAGATCGATTCGAAGGGTGGCGAGAAACCATAAACACTCGAACTTCGAACTGTTGGCCATCGCAGAACGATTTTGGCCGAAAGCTGGATTTTATCGGGATTTGTTTTGGAAGCGCTTTCGAAAAGGGAGAGATTATCAGAGTAACCTCTGGAGGTGTCGAATATGACAGCGTTTTTATCATGATTAAAAGCCAGCTTAGTTTTTAGGGCTTTTTACATAATCTTTCAGGTTTGAAAACTTTTATTAATATTTTATATGGGAACAAATTTGACCTTTCACTATATTTTTATGATTATAAATTTATATGATAAAACTAATTACGTAGACCAAAAAAAAACGAACCAAATATAAATTAAAGCAACAAATTTGTATACATTTTTATTACCAAAATTACCGAACTTTTATGTAGCCTTATGTCTAATTTGAATCATTGTCACTTTATCTTTCAACTTATCCGAGAGTTTCAAAAAAAGATTGATTTTTTATTACTAAGATATGCTTGGAGCTTCAGTCAATGTATTGCCTAAAATGAAAACATTTAAACGGATTCCTTCCCAATTTAAATATATTGTTTAACGCTCACTGAAATGTCATTATCTAAACACTCCTGAATACATATATTCTCTGTTTTTCCCAGGTTTTCTTACCAACAAATTGAAGATGTAAAAAATCCAATAGCAGGTGCCTAATTAGAGGCAGTTTTTTAATAAGTTTTCTTTTTGTTTTTTTTGAGGCCAACACTTCACTGTATAATATTTCGTATTTTCATATGAATTGTATTTGCTTTGAGCAGCGCACTTGAGATATCTTAGTTATTCGGGATGGGGAGCACTTTTTAATATTTAAAACCTATATATTTTTCTAGGGGAAATCGCATTCCTCTCCTGTGAAGAGGAGCTATTCGGCGGAGTATCCGCTATATGGCGACCATTGCAATTGCAATTGCAGCTTGCCGACGCCAAAAATCTTCCGTGGAATCGCCAAACTTTTGCCTTCGAGAGCAAACTTCGCGGACGTATCTTTGTATCTTGTATCTGACAGTGCTTAGTTCTTGCAGGAGACCGAGCGCGCAGCTTGGCGACTGAAGTGCGCCACGTTCGAATCACGTTTGAGCCACGAACAGCAACAAAGCGACCCTTCTGCGCGCCGTGCGCTGGTGTGCGTTTCGAACACTGTAAATCATCCGTCGGCCCAGGCAGCGAGTGCGAGCGAGAGCCCGGCCCGTGCGCATTTTCGAAACGCCTGCCATCCCTCTTGCTCGCCCAGTTGGCTCCGCCCCGCGCCGTGATTTATGCAAAGAGGGTGCCGCAGCCACGGGCCTATGGCGCTGCAGCTCCAGAGCCCTGCCGCTCCACCGGAAAATGGGGAAATCCTCGACGCAACGGCGGCCGGGAGAAGCGAAAAGCGAGACAAAACAGGTAGTTTGCAGGCACCGGCAGCTCCTCGTCCTCAGTTGACGCTCCGAGCTCCACGCTCCACGCTCCAGATTAGGCCGAAATCATCCCAGATTAGGCGACGCCACCCCGCCGCACGTCCCCAACTTTATTTGTATTCAATCGGGGCGCTCTTCCGCTAAATCACCGGCACATTATTATTTCGCATTATTATTTTATAAGCGTTTCGCCAGCGCGTTCATTTCCATTTTTATTGGCCGCCTGCGAAAATGCAAAATCTCCTGCTAAAGTTATTCCTCCTTTAAAACGAGCTCGTTGGCAGTTGTCTCCGAGTTTAAATTTATTGGCTCCGGTCTCGGTCTCGGTCTCCGTCTCCGTCTCCGCCTCGGTTTCTGTTTCTGTTTTCGGACCCGGACTCGAACTCGGATTCGAATCGGGTTCATTTGGAGCCAAGCCAAGTTCAAGTTCTTATGATTCATTCGCCTTTCGGGGCTTAACGATTTTGATTTGTTTGTCTAAATGCCTTAATTAAAAGTCGATTTCATATTTGCTACCAACATTCCAGATTCACATTCGGAGCTGAACAAATGTGGTTTGATTTCGGCGACATTTGAATTTGAATTCGATTTATTAGTTTGATTGCCTTTTCAAGCCTTGATTAGCTATTTTTACCATCGTTCGCTTGTAAAGACACACCCAGTGTGGATTTTTAGATGCTTGAGATAAAGCGTTAGTGGGTTGGCTCATCAGACAATCGTACATAATGATTCATGATTTGCATACTGATATATTTATAAATATACAAAAGTGAAAAGGCGTTAAGCTTCCGAAGTCTCAGATGTCATTCTTAAAATAGAGAAAAAGTAATCACTGGACTAATTTCCAGAAATCTTAAAACAATTTCAAGAAATTAATATTTGACAAAGTATTTTTAGAACCGCTGAACTAAAGAAGTATTGCTAATGCTTTGCAGCAAGTGTGTTTTAGAATTTATAAATTAAACCCTCAACTGCAATGCAACTATAAAAATGTTCTTAACTCACTACAGTTTAAGTCTTGGGCCAGTAATAATTAAACATTTTATTTGAGGATTTCAGCCTATTTCGAATGTTATTCCGTTGCTAAGGACTCATGTGATTCTTCCATATGTTCGTTCGTTCCATGTCCCAAACACACATGACCCCTCGTCTATAGAGCCCGCACATCATCCTCAAAATCAAATAATATATGTAAAAAAACGAGAGATGGAAAATAAATGGAAAACTAAAAAAGAAATCATAAGAGAGACGCCTGCGTGTACTTCTGTAATTGGAGTTGATGTTTGCGATGCCAGCGGGCAGTCAGTTCCAGACTCCCAGAATCCCATCCTCCCGGCTCCGGCTCCGGATCCCACTCCACTCCAATCCAGATCCATGGAGGGTTCCCTCGGCAGCAACCAACATGTTGGAGGCGATTTTTCATCATCGCTTGCATGTAGCTCCCTGCGATGTTGCAGTTGTTGCCGCGGACACACACTCGCCCAGTTTTTAATATGAAACAATCAGCAGTGTTTGTAGTTTGTTTTTAGTTAAAAAAAACATGGCTTAACGCGAAATAGGAATTTTCAAATTAAATGTGGGCATAGAACTGCACACGGAGAAAAATATATATGATTTAAGGCAATACTTATATATTGTAATCAAGGTACAATTAATTGTCGTTAACAATCTTGTCAAAACCATTTTTATTAAGCAAGCAAATACACAATTTGTATTTATATTAACAAGATGCGAAGTTGGATTTAAAATAATATGTCAATTGGCTACAAATACGACTCGAACCGAAGCATTTAAAAATTTAGATCAATCTAATGTGGTAGCAATCTTTCTCCGTGCACCAACGAGACTGCAACAGCAACAGTTTCCAATTAAACGATCCGAGAAAAATGGATACCCCTCCCCTGACCAAGCTCACGACAATTCGTTAATACCTTGCCATTTGAGTTCTTCACGCATCCGTAATGGAAATGGGGCCTTTTCAGAATAGGTTTGAGGATGGGTAGTCCGTGTCTACGAGGAGTTGATAAATACCCTCCATTTGGGGCCAGCACAAGTCGGTGTTAGTCGGGATATAAGCGGTATCTGGGGCAGAGGGAGCTCTTCCTGCAGGCGGCGATGCATTGAGAGATGCCCTTACATTAAAGGCCGATTTAAATTAATTTCCATTCCCTGCATTTTGGCAGCTACCAGTTTTCAGTTTTCAGTCTTCAGTCTTGAGTCTTCAGTCTTTAGCCTTCAGTCTCGTGTTCCAGTCCTCGGTCCTCGGTCCTCGGAGCCTCAGTGTCAGTGTCAGTTCATTCACATTTGATTATGACAAACGTTGCTCAGCTGTCAGACATGAGCTACTTAGTTGGACAAGATGGCTGCCGAAGATGCTAGCAACAGGGAGGGATAGTGTCTTCAGACTGGGTGAAGTGGTTCCACGGTGGCTGGAGGTCATTAGGAGAAGACAACAGCTGAGCTTAAGCGATGAGCTCGGGGCAGGAGACTCGCTTCGGCTGGCAAGAAGCCGGCACAAGAACGAGAACTTAAATAGGATGTGGGAAGGTTAAGTCCAAAGCACAAGTTTAGCATATCTGCAAGCAGCAGGAATATTTTTTTTTAGGTCACCATTTTATAACATTAACAGATACTCAAAATAATCAATTTACCGAATATTTGGATCAAATTCAAAAGATTAAAGGAAACAATTTAGAAAATTGTATAAATATGCCTAAAAATATTCCCAAATTCTCTGAAACACTTTCTCCGCAATTTAAAATTATAAATAATAAATATATACAGAATGCCTTCTTCCGGGAATAAACAAATAAATCAACCAAAAAATTGCAACAAAAACTGCGCATCCAGTGCGGGGAAAACGCCATTTTGATTGAATTTTTATACGCATACACACGCTCGCATTCGCCGAAAATATACGTACACAAGGGCCATAAGGACACATTTGCCAGCCAGCCAGATAACGAAGCTTTTTTCCGCAAGCCGAGAGCTTTAACTGTATATTGCTCTCGCTTTGGCCGCAGCTGCTGCAGGAAGAGATGATTTTCGGGAGGCGGAGGTCCTGCAAGGAAGGGGATTCGGGGGAGTGGACTGTTGCGCATGTCCTTAGCCACAAGCTGCGTACTTATGCGATGATTAATTCGCCAGGACAGCGGCGAAAGTTGCTACGGATCTATGAGATACTTTAAAGTGTCTTTAAAGTGAGTGCGAAATTTGCTGAGGAAATTTAAACATGGCGGCCGATGGATAACAGGCAGCTGCTCATCCCCTGGCAGCCCCTAGGATTCTTTCCCAGCTAGAATCCTGACAGCAATCAATCAGATTGCAACAAAAGATACGCAGCGAAAAAAGGGAAGAAAACAAAAAATTATATAAATGCCCGGATGGCTGCTCTTGAAATCCAGCTCCAAGGTCGAGCCCTCAGCGCGATGTCCTTCCAACAGGTCCTTCGGCATTGTTCGACATGTTCCAGTTGTAGTTTTTGGCAAATGCTTGCCAATTTCTTACCCGAAACTCCTTTCGCCCGATTCCGATACCGAGGCTCATTTGTGTTCATTATCGTCCTGCGGCGCGCCGCCATCGAAATCCTTTCAAGCCAATTCCCTGCCATTCGTCCTTTTTCGCCCACATTATGCGTGTGAACAATGCGGGCATTCACTTGTGCGCAGCACAAGGATACATGTGTCTAGTTTGTGTCCTTCTGCTCTACATCTTGCCTCCTGCCGTCGCTGCTAATCAGCGCCGCTCTAATTAGCTTAGCCCACCTCATCAAGGCCGCATTAAAGACGCAGAAGGATTGCAGCAGCAGGCAGGATTCGCAAATGCGACACTTTCGTCACGGTTTCAAGTTAATCCTGCATCGGCGGAACTGGAAATGATGAGGACAAGAAACAGGTTTAGGCTTAAAGGTATAGAATATGTTTTTTCAAGGATTATTTTTAAATTTATCGGCACTCGGCGAGAATTAAGCATTTATATATATAAATAAATCTTAGAACATTTTAAAATCTTTTATTTAAAATTCGTAGAAAGTTTTCTACAAACTCGTATAGCAAAAGTTTTTTAAATACTCCAGACCTATTGTCTTCGTATTATCAAACATCTAAAACGTAAAACTTGGGGTATTATTATTAAATATAATTAATATCACCGTTCATTGCATTACAAACTTATTGTAGTCTATTTAAAAAAGTTATCCAAACAATATATTAAATTCTAGAAGTTATACATTTATTTTTGTTCTTAATATGCTACAAAATATGAAAAAACTATTTAAAAGTATACAGCATTATCTAAATTGTAATCTAACAATGTCGAAAATTGTACTTTAAATTTATACAAAATGTGTGTAATATGAAGTACGAATACAACCAAATTGAGGAACAGCACAGAATGACATTAAAAAGTAATTTGCCAGGTGTATCTTTAACTGAAACTTTTCACAAGAAATTTGATTTGTATTTATGCTTAAATTATTATAATAATTTAAAATTTTTTTTTACTTTAGTAAGAAATAATAAATGTTATGCATAAATGTAGCTATCCTTAAATTTCTCAGGGTGTCCTAATATTCCAAAAATAATTTTACCAGGCAATAGAATCCTCAACATGTTGAGGTCTCAAGAATTGTTGCAATGACTGCAGCTGCCTTAGCAACATTGCACTCGCAACATTTATTGCAGTCTCTCTGCAACAGCGTTGTTGTAAGGACATCAGCAAGCAGTGCACTATGCACTGCATTACCGTCACGCGAGGAGAGGGTTTGTGTCCTGCCAAAAATGGGAAAATGTTCTAAATTCCAAAAAAATGTATCTGTAGAATGTATAGAAAGTCCTTTCCAATCAGTCGGATAAGGATCGATATTTCACTTCCATTCCAACTGGAAATTCATTATCCTTTTATGACTCTCACACTACTGACCACAGATGGCGCTTTAAGGTAGTTTTTACTAGCATTTCTGCTTGAAAACCATTAAAGCCAAGTTCAAGTTGCTAAACCCAAACGTACTTAAATTATTCAAGAGCTCCCTTCTGAGCTGTCAAATCGAACACCGACCTTGGCCATTAATCGTCTCATTCACGTCAAATTTGTACAATTCAAATGTCAATTGTGTGCGAAAAGGAGAAAGTTTCCAGCCGGCAGCCTCCGACGGCAGAAAAATCAATAATTCCGAACGCGTGAATTTCCATTAACAATTTGTTTTGGCGAACTTGAAACATGAAGCCCACAACGCACAAAGCAAAGGGCCTTGAACGGCTGCTGAAAAATAAATTAGAAAATTCCTCCACACCCGCGGGCACATGTGCAGGGAAGTCCACCTCCTTCTCAGATTTTCCAGCCCCACTTTCCCACCCCCCTTTGGATTTTCCACCTCCATCGCCCTGTAAGCTGAGGCCATCGACTCTGCTGCTTAGAATTAGGGTTCGTTTTGGGAGCAGGGGCGGTTGGCGCCTTGCCTAATTTGAATACATGCTCGGGCAGAATTTGTGTGCGTCTGAAAATGGAAATTCTGTGTGCGATTCGCTCACTGACTGACTGACACATATTTGGGCATGATCAAAATTAATGACCCGGCACTCATATAGGCGCACAAGCCGAAACCCGGAGACACCTTGGCACACACATTAGGCTGATGCAACACGAGCTACGGAAAATGGGTCAAATGGGGTTAGCCTTAACTTTCCTTTGGAAAGACTCTGCATTTAGACATTGGTTTTATTTAAATAAGGAAATAATTGTATATTAGAAATGATTTCTCAACATTAAATTAAAGTAATTGAACTGCCGTAATTACACATCTTAGATTGTCTATATCTGAACCTGGACTTAATTTAAATTAGCATGGATCCTTTTATAATTGTCCTACATTTAAGTAAATAATGTTCGTTAAGCGTGAAGAAATATGTACAATAAAATAATTTTTCAGAAAATACTATGGGATTTTACTGTATGAAATGTAAGTAACTAAAGTAACTGAATGTATTTTAGTCATTGAAGGTTCTTTATACTTTTAGGTTTCAATGATATCAATTATGTCAAAAGATGTGCCTTCATAGGCTATTCAAATTAAGGATTAATTTTAAGAAAACTACTTTTATTGTCTTTCTGCTGCTATAAAGATTATATGGATTATTAATTTGCTTTGCATCTGATATTCCTCTTAATGGGTAAATTATTTGAAATAAATCCTATATGCATTTAATTTAATTTAATTTTAAATTAAGTATTTGTGTTATATTACTACCTTGGCCGTTTATAATGCTTTATGCATGTTAAATCATTGCCTCAATCGAAGGGCTGCAGCCATGGCTCGTGGACATTCCCAGAACAAACCCACATTGCGATCGAATCACCGCCCTTGGGTAAATATCATTTGGCGAATTCTCTAACCACCATTTAGCGTCACATGCAATTTAGCCGTCATTTCGAGCTAAACGCTTTTTTTGACCCGAGCTGTCGGTTATTAAAAGTCATAATTGAATTTCTTGTAAACAGTTGTTGGTTGTGAAAGATGTGGCCCGAACATGCAAAAATCCACAGTAAAGAGTAGGACGGGGAACCCGGCCTGGCGCTGAAAATTTCGAAAGTATGAAAAAAGCAATTAAAACTGAAATAATGAATTCTTTCTCTCGCCATGTTTCTCCGTCGAGGTTGGAGTTGAGTTCGGAGTTGGTTCGCTGGTTGGTTGCCTTACTGGAGAAGGGTTTGGCCTTCGCATCACCCGCTTTGCCCCCGCTCCCCGGACATTTCCCGGGCTGATTAGCATGAGGCGTAACAGTTTTTAATTGCAGCCACATTTGGCGGAGGCCGCAATGTGCAGCAACAGAAAGACTGGCAACAAATAATGATAGCAACACTTATCTTGCCATCAGAAAGTTGAAAAAGTTTATACACTTTTAACATTTTGTTTATAATCATAAAAGTTTGTCTCGCGAAGGCTTTCCCCACATTTGCTTGTCGCCTGGTGATTGCAGCTTTTACCATTTTCGGTCGGATTAATGGGTTCGATAAAGTGTAGGCAAATTTGACTTGGCTTTCTGATTTGAGTAAGCAAAAATGCATTCCTCTTAACATATACTTGGGGTATTTTAATCCAGCTACATAATCGTAAGGCAATTGTAATGTTAATAGAAATCACTCTATCATGGCGACTTGCTCTACATCTAATTTAAGGACACCCATCGGGTGTTGACTGTCCGTAGATGCTCTGCCATTATTTTCCTAAGGTTGTCGAGTTATCTACGCCGCTTGAGGCCTTTGTAGCTGTCTTCCCGGGAACAGCAACAAAAAATTGTGACAATTTTCAGCGATCTCCGATCGCCGCTCTCCGGAACCTGGCCCAGAGTCCCATCCTTGACTGTCATAAAGTCAGTTCCGCTAAAAATCGTTGTAAAATACTCCCGTGAACTAGAAAAAAATAAAGCACACAAAAAATGTGCCTCAGTTCTAGTTTAGTTTCCAGAAATTCTCTGTTCGCGCGGAGGGAAAAAATGGAAACTAGAATACGGGGGACAATAAAAAAGACGATGCGCTGTAAAAACGTTTTAGAGCGAATTCGCTTTTGTATATCGCGCATTTTGACCATTGTTAAAAAATTCGAGCATTTTTTTGGGTCGCGAAACAATTTTTTGCTGCCGTATCTGCAGGTTTTCTCCCGGCTCTGGCCTCGTTCTCTGGTCCTGGTCTCAATTTCCATTTAAAATGCGCGACGCACAAAAGTTTTTACACGAATTTATGATTTTATCGCTTTACGACTCCTCGGGTCCTAATAAAACTTTATTGAGGCTGCAGCAGTGCTGCTCGAGTTCCCTCCCGTAGTAGGCCTCGTTTGGTAGCCTCAGAACTGTAGCAGGGTCAGGTTGCCCGTCCTGCGAATTAAGCCAGCTCAAGGACGCGCCGGGTTATGCAAGTCTATGCAACGGATGGGCTTGCATAATAAAGGCAAATATTTGTTTAACTGGGAACTGCTCTAGTTAGCATTGTCCTGCCGGCATTGTGCCTCCCCTCACCCGGGCACCGCCCACGAGCCGGGAAGGTGAGTCAATAAAACGTCCTTCACCTCTTACACAATATTCGACAACGATCCCGTAAATCCGGGGATTAGGCGCACCGTTCCGGCGTTCTCAAAAGGCTATGGGCATCATGCCCGTCCGCAGTCGCCGCTCATCCGCTTGCTCTAATTTAAATTGCCATTCCGCATTGTTTTGCACCGGGGAAAGGTTTCCTAAAAACTGACCTAATTTTCGCCACACACTTTTCTTTAGCCGTTTTCGAGCAAGTCTTTCGTTTTTACGACTCCCGAAAATGGTGAAAAGTTCCCCGAATTCCCAATCTATTGATGTTTTGTAAGAGTTTTCCAAAAGGTTCTGCCGTTGCGTATTCTGCAATCGGGAATCGGAAAATCAGTTTCGCGGAAGGAACAAGACTGATTAAAATACCTTTTCGATGAACAAGAAACCTACGTAGATATTTTGTCTTTTATTTTTAGTGAGGTATAAATCGGACCTTAATTTAATTACTTACTGGAACGTTAAATAAATAATATTCATAAAAAAAAACCTTTAATTGTGTTGTACTTTTGTTTATTAAAATAAATCAATTTATTCAAACTTAATTATTAAAAAAATTTAAAAATAGTAGAGTATTTAATACATTTTTTTTTGCGTTTTTTTTTAAGTTTAAGAGCGTTTTCGGAGCATAATTTGTGATTTTTTCAACCAGGGCTCATAAAAGGCTCTTTTGTCAGAGCATATTCTGAATTAAACTAAGTATTCAGAAAGCAATATGAGGGTTTTTTGACAGTTGCTTAGGCTTTTTGATGGGAATTTACAGTCATTATGAGCCCAAAAGAGTCAAAAAAGAGAGTTTTTTGTAGGTACAAGAAATATAGCCCCGAAAATGACTAAACTAAATGTTCCGCTATCTGAGTATATTTATACTATATTGGAATATATTTATACTATATTGTCCTTTATGTTTATTCTCTGTTAAGTTGCTGTTGCAAAACCAAATCAGAAGAAAATTAATAATAATTTGGTGACGGTGTATATCCAGTTTAAACTTTAACCCAACTTAAATGACTTAATATTATAATACCATGAGCAAGGTATATTTAAATTGAAAGCAAAGTTTAACCATCCGAGATTAGAAAGTTTGCTTTTGTAATTTCAGTAATTGTTGAAATACTTATCTGAATTCGATTGAAGCATTTCGAGATGAAAATAACATGACATTTGGGACAGCTTCACTAGCTTCAATATTTAGGTCTCGAGCACCATAATCCACGAGGAAACTCTTTACTTAACTCGAACTGTCATTACAGCTCAATTTCTAGCGAGACGGGGGCGTTAGCTGAAGGATAGTATGTTTTGGGTAAACAGAGCCAAAATCCCTTCCAACACCCCCGCCCTCGAACCAGCCAGTTCCAGCTCTGATCTCTCTGATTTTCACGGACGAATCAAGGTCTACCTGAAACGGAAAGCGCGTGTGTCTCGCATTAGAATGATGTCCTGTTGAAGGACGAGGGCCGAGAGGCAGGAGGGAATCGAGCACGGAATCGAGGAAGAGACTCGCGCGACTCGACTTGGCCGAGCTGAGTCGACTGTTTATGGATGCTAAATGCACCGTGTCATGGGTCCTTAAGCGTCTTAATTGCCCGCGTATCCTTCGCCGGCGAGCAGCGCAATTGGTTTCCAAGGCGGAAATATTATTGGCACATCATAAAACTATAAAACAGGCCGCAGGGGGCCGCCGTGCATCTCTCTCCTTCGCCCAGCCCGTTCCAGTCCTGCAACGAGGACATCGAGTCCTGAGATTTCTGCCGAGTCCATCCAATGCCATCAGCGAATTCGCCGAATTCCGAGGAGCGCGCGCGCCTTCGATTCCCCGGCGTACGACTCGTCAACGGAATCGTACTGACGACCTACGCCGAACTCCCCGGAGGCCTCCGTCCCAATCATTGTTAATGGACTCCGTCCTTATTAGCTGTTGATATCCCACGATGTCGAACGTTTTCACAGTTACGCCTCGGATCTGACTCGACTACGGAGTAATTCCACTAAATTCCTGCATTTTCTAGGCGCATTAAGTTGTAATTCAGTTGACTAGTCTGGTTAACATTAGCCTTTGGCAAAATAAAATCTTATAAAATAAAATCTCTTAATATCAATACAAGACATTTTGTTTTTTAAGATTTTTTTTTTAAAGTTTACTAGATAAAAGTCGGCTGACTTTTTGTGTATTATTTTATGTCTCGAGGTGTAGACATCCAATTTATGAACAAAGGTTTAACATTTTCATACGGATTATTTATATTCGATAAGTACTTTGGGTGCTGGAGACCGACAAACTTTAAGAAAAGAAGAAGTTTCAATACGTTAACTCAATATAAACATGCTGCTAGCAGAAAACTAAAAAAAAATCCGTTGGAACATCTATACGTGTGTTTATTTTTTAAGTTGATGGCCCAAAGTATCAAACAAGCCCACAACTCCAGAGATTTGTTGAAAAATAGATTTATCATGGATTTTTAAATTTAGGTAAAATAAGATTTTTGTTGTAAATTTTTTTTTGTAGACAACTACTAAATTAATAGTACAGTTTTGGATAACGCCCTTATATGGTCTGTTACCTTTACTATATGTGATGAACCGTCGGATTTAGCTATGGAAAAAGCTACATTTTTGTAGTGACATTTGTCAGTGGAATTATATTTGGACGGACGTTAGTTTTTAAGAAAATAATCAATTTTTTAAAGATATCGGATTAAATCTATATATACACCGATAAAAACGATTCTTCAAGAAATCAACAATATTTGAATTAAATTAAGCGTGCGAATTCTTGAAATTTTTAAATACGGTTCGGGATTAAAATGAAAAAATAAGAAGAGACATTTTTGTTAAAGATTGGAATGGAATGGGATTATTGGCTTGGCGAAGATAGCTTCCTGTCTTGTTCTTTAAATTAAATTAGTAAATGTCAGTATAAGACAACTAGTTTTAAACTGTAAGGTACCACAGCAAGCTTATACATTTAAATATTCAAGACTGATATCATTCTATAATTATGAATAGTAACTCAATTTGCAGCTTTAAGTGCGAGCCATCAATCTTAGAGGGCTCAGCTGGAGCGGCTGACACAGAAGGTGTTAACAAGGCCCTCGCAGAGCCTTGGACAATTCGAAATTTATATTTCAGGGCCATATACAAGCCCATTTCGATGCATAATTCCCATTTCATTCAGCTTACGAGGTCATCATCGCTATTGAAGAGCAATGGGACAATGCGAATAAGTGTGACAGGAGCCATTATAGCCTGATCCTGATGTCTCCGATGTCAACACAACAGAGGGCGAAGACAGCGCAGGCAGTTGGCATTGAGCTCGGCCAGTATGGGACACACAGGACCTCGAACAGAAGCCAAGGACACAGGCGACGCGTGACGCATTGGGAAAATATTTGTACAAAACATTGAGGAAACTGAAAAGGAGCACAGCGTCGCAGCATCCTTGACTTTGATTGGTGCCGAGTCCAAGGACGAACTGCTGCATCCTGACCTCGAGAGGAGTCGCCTCCGAGGTGGGCCGCCGACCCAAGGTCATCGAGGGAATATGTCCTGTCTGGCTTTCTCCTTGCTCCGACGTACAATTCAGACTCCGGAATCTGGAGATTACTTCATCTAGTGCCCGACATCTGGCGATTGACTTGCCCGGCCGAGAGCTATCGACTCGAACCGTGTGCAGTTTGATTGTTAACTCAAACAAATCGCATCACGCACACGGAAATTTTGAATAATTCTCGAGCATCGCTCACTAATTAGCCGCCGATTGAGGCAATCAAATTGATTGCCTGCGATCCGAGCCCCAGAAAACCTCACGCTGGGATCTCCGGACCCGTGTTAGACGGATTGACGCTGATACTATATATAGACGTATAATATCGGAATAGTACGGGGGCTTACACCACTCGCGAGTTGTTTGTTTGGATTGTTGATAATTTTTCTCGGCCCTTTACCATTTTATACGCAGCAGGCAGTCGCCTGTTTCACTCCGATAATGAGTGCTATCTCCTCGATTGTTTTTATCGCCCCATCCCAGTTTCTTAGCAGCGCTATATAATGAGATAGCCCCCCGGGAAAATATCAGCAGCGACTTCAAAGGAAAGCCAGCCCCAGCGTGGGACCAAGGTAGTTTCACTCAGGCTATAAAAACAAACAAGTCCCGGACTAACTGAAACTGGAGTATCCGAATGCTATATCTTATGTAATGCCCCACTGATGCCTTGACGGGCGTAGTTGGCCATTTCAAACAGCCATCAGTAGTCTCGGGTGGAAGTCTTTTGAAGTATCAAATATTAATGAGATTGGAGCAGCAGGTTTGCCCATCGATAAGCCAATTAAGGAAGGCTATTTACTGAGTAAACCATTGAATTTGACTTTCCATATGACTTGCTGCTTTGGGAATGCTTCGATTTCGGTAATATTTAAAATCTATGCGTAAGAAAATATGTTTTAATCTTTTTACTAAATGTTAATTTAATTAAAATTACAACATATCAATGTTTATTAAGGCAACTTGTACTGAAGGTAAACACCAGACGTGATCGAACACCAAAATCTTTTTAGAATTTTGGGCTTACTTAAATTTCTGGAACTTTACCGAAAAAAATAATACATTTAAGTATTAATAGCTACCAGCTAGAAACTTTGATACAGGCTTTTGCTTAAACTCTATAGGATCTATAAGATCTATAGGATCATTATTCTCATATCGCAAACCAAATGATAGGTCCCGAGCTTCAGTTTAGTTTCACATCGTGTCCTAATGATGTTGGTCACTCTGGCCTCGCTTGACCGGCTTGAACGGCAGCTGATGATGCTGCTCCTGAGCAAAATAATGATGCGAGCGACTGCAACTGCAGCCAAGAGTATATGAGGGCTGGGAATTAACACATTCGCCTCCTCCAGGCGCGTGCCTGTCCTACCTTCCCGAGCATTTATCAATCGTCAACGGACCGACCCACCGCGCCACCGACTATATAGCTTTATAGATGACTATCGCGCGGGGTAACCCTCGTGGAAGTGCCAAAAATGTGCAACGGCGTCAGCGGAAGGAAGGCAGGAAGGAGGAACTCTGGCCGGGGAAGGGCAGGGGTTCGCAGGACATAAGGGACATGCAGCTACTCAGGCACAATGGGATGGCCCGATTTACTGTCAAGGTAATTTATTAATTCGACAATAAAAACGCACGAGTTCTTGGGCTGAGATACGGATGCGCATTCCGCTCTGGCTTTGGGACTGCGCTCGGATTCGGGACCGAGCTTGGGGTGTGTTGTGGTCGGACACTCGCATGTGGGCCTTACAACTCAATTAAAGTTGCCCGGGTCCTGGCCGCTGAGCCTGCTGGATTTCTTGGCGCGGCAGAGTGTTTTATGGCCATGTGCCGGGTTAGGGTTAATCGCCATCGACACATTGATAAAAGCCAATTGGCCGTAAGTGAGAAAGTTAAGTGGCCTTCTGCCACTAAAGCGGATAATAAAATTTAATCAAAATTAAATAATTGTCGGTAAGGCATTTGCTATTTATGAAGGCTCTAGAGCCATTATATGTTGTATTGCTCCTGGAAACATTTAATGAGTTTAATGAGTTTAAAACTACAATCAAAGGGATACTATTTTTCTTTAATTTTCTTATGTTAAGAAAGTAAATTACTTAGTTGCTAGTTTTTAAATTTATAAATTTAAAAAGAGAAAAAATACAGAAAATAAAGTACATAATAACTCTATCGAAAAAGTTTCTATACCTGGGATATATGGTATTAGGTTCATATAATTTTTAAGCATTCTCTGCTCGTGTATTGAGTTTCATTTCCCCCTCCTCATGGCAAACTGATTGCTAAATTTACTCTAAAGCCAGAAAGCCAGCAATTGAACAATCACAGGACATCCAGGACATCGGGGAAAAGCGGACTGCAGTCTGGCGGGCTGTCTTCTGTCAAACTAAAAACTGCCATAAATTTTGCGCAACAATGGAGGCTGCCAGGACATGGGGATGGGCCGGGTGGAGTAGGGGTAGGACTCGCACATGCACAAACTGCACACATATGCCACAACTATCGATATGTAAGGGGTGTTCAACGGGGGTGGCTGATCTGATAGAGTTCTCCCCGGCCGCGTAAGCCGATCAGAAAGTCGTGTAAACACAAAAAGTGGGCAAAATCGATTGTTTTTTTAGCAGTCAATTTAGCTGAGCTGATTTTTGGTTCTATGTAAATACTGGACGTGCTCGGGAGTGAGGGTAAAATCCAGATTTGCGCAAATATCTGAACATATTTACTGAAACTTATTTATTAAAGTGTAGATTGTATTACGGTAATACCAATGATTAATATTTTAATGTTGTCCACAAGATTCTAATTCCTCACAGGAACGATTTCTGACCATACCAAAGTAAACAAGTAAGAAAGCTACAGTCGACTGTGCTCGACTGTGAGATACATGGTACCTAAACTTTTGCGCTTCACACTAAAAGGCAAATTAAAATTGTACATACATACATTGTACATACATACATTGGCGCCATTATAGCGTACGGCCAAGGCTCGAATGCGCCACCTGTCGGCTTCAGCTTGCAACAGCAGCGCCTTAGGGGGGGTTTTAAAATTCGAACCTTATTGCTAATATCTCCCATTATTATCATCCGATTTTACTGAAATTTTCAGGAAACGTCCGCTCTATTTTATTAATTTTTTGTATATATTAACTTTTACCCGAAAAAAACGAGTATAGCTTATTTAACGTTTTTTATGATTTTTGAGGGCGGAAGTGGGCGTGGCCCAATTTTAAAACAAACTTGATCTGCTTGGAACAGATTCCAATGTTGTGACCAAATTTGGTAACTCTAGCTATTATAGTCTCTGAGATCTGTTGTTTCACACGGACGGATAGACGGACAGACGGACAGACGGGCATGGCTAAATCAACTCGGCTGGTGATACTGATCAAGAATATATATACTTTATGGGGTCGGAGATGCCTCCTTCTGCCTGTTACATACATTCTCGGTTGGCACAAACTTATAATACCCTTGTACCCTATGGGTACCGGGTATAAAAATTAGTAAAAGTTTCAAGTAGTTCTTTGAAAATTGCCTTGATTTTGAGAGAACGCAGCTAACTCTTAAAACTTTTAAATTATTCTTCAAAGAATATGAGTTTCGAGTAGGAAGCTAGCTTCGGAAAGCTATATAACGCGGTCTTACCTGCTAAAGAAATAAAAGTATTTGGAAGGTTTCATTTAGAATTAGTTTGATTAAGTTTATATAATAATATAATAAGTTATTAACATTTGCTCACTTGAATATTTTGAAAATTCAAAGTTGTTCTTTTCATTTAGAAAACAAGTAACTGATAACTGTAGCTTAAGAGTTGTTAAATTTATTTAAATAGTTTAAGTTGGCGCAAAAAGTGGGCGAGAGCGAATGTTGGTTCCTTGGGCTGTCAGCAGTCAGTTGAGGAGGGAGGGAGCGATGGTCCTCGGCAAATATCAGGCAGTGTGAGGAGTGAGTTGGCACCGGGAGTTGCGCACTTGCCTTGCTGGTCGAGAGGACAAACAAAAAGCGCAAACACGCGACCCTCGGCCACGCGCAATCGCAGCCTCGGACGCAATGTTATCCTTTGGCCGCCCAGTGCCGCGGAATAAATTCGGAGGGAAAGGGCCACGGCGAAGGATTCCGGGAACAACGGGCAGCCAGTCATGGCCCGAACTCTTGGACTGGCAAAAATCCAGAGAAATTTTTAGGGGACCATAAACGGGCCCGGGGAAAAAGCCTTTTGTCGCCGGGACATTCTGCAGCAACAGTTTGCAGTTTGCCGTTTACAGTCCTCAGATCCTTTTTATGTCTTTATGATTATTGCAATTAGAGGGGGACGGGCTCAGAGCCTGCTCTCCCGCTCTCAGCACCTCATAGGTAGACATCTCATGGCTGTAATTACTGAAGCAGCGTCTCAAGGCCGCCGCGGAGGGGAAGTGCCCGGCGGATAACTCGCGATGATAATGGGCGCGATGGGTAGGTAATAAGCAGCGCAGCAGGTAGGCCTCGAACGGATAGTTCGCCAGGACCTCGGATAACTTCCCCTCGATCCGGCGGCAAGGACGTTCGCCGGGAGGGGTGGTTCGCCGAGCAGCGGGCGGCAAAGTGTCATGCGCAGGGATATTTATGCGCTATGACGACGAGCGTGTGCCGTGCCCCGGGTTTTGCTATATATGCAGGATCTGCCGCAGGACCAGCTCATTCGCAATCCCAGCAGCGTTGCGTGCACATCGCAGAGTCCGAAACAAGCGCAGACACACATCCGAGATGGCCACCACCAACAGCCAGAGCCTGAGCCAGAGCCACTACAGCTACGCCGACAACATGAACATGTACAACATGTACCACCCCCACAGCCACAGCCACAGCCTGCCGCCCACGTACTACGACAACTCGGCGGGCAGCGGCGGCAGCTACTACCAGGCCAACTCCTCCGCCAGCTATCAGAGCTACCAGGGCTACTTCTCCCAGGAGAGCTACTCGGACAGCTGCTACTACTACAACGGGCAGGAGCAGGTGGCCGCCCAGACCCTCCCACTGCAGCCCACCACCCCGCCGCCCAAGGCCGCCAAGCGCAAGGCCGAGGAGGACGCCGCCTCCATCATCGCCGCCGTCGAGGAGCGGCCCAGCACACTGCGGGCCCTGCTCACGAATCCCGTGAAGAAGCTGAAGTACACGCCCGACTACTTCTACACCACCGTGGAGCCGGTGAAGAAGCCGTCCCCAGCCGCTCCCTCCAAGGCCGCTGCCAGTCCCGCACCCTCCTACGAGCAGGAGTACGTGGCGGCACCCACGCCCAGCGCCTCCGAGGACGTCGACTACTTGGACGTCTACTCGCCGCAGTCGCAGAGCCAGAAGCTGAAGAATGGCGACTTCGCCACCCCGCCGCCGACCACGCCCAACTCCCTGCCGCCGGTCGAGGGCATCAGCACACCACCACAGTCGCCGGGGGAGAAGTCCCCGCCAGCCGTCGGCCAGGAGATCAATCATCGGATTGTGACAGCCCCGAGCGCAGCGGGCGATTTCAATTGGTCGCACATCGAGGAGACATTGGCATCAGGTAGGCATCGTTCAACCCCTAAAAAAATCTGCCTCGCACATTTCTCTGCTCTTATTTATATGAAATCATTTTGTTAGACGTAACTAACCAATCCTTTCCCCACTTCTTGATCTCTTCCAGACTGCAAAGACTCCAAGCGCACCCGCCAGACGTACACCCGCTATCAGACCTTGGAGCTGGAGAAGGAGTTCCACTTTAATCGGTACATCACCCGCCGCCGTCGCATCGACATCGCCAACGCCCTGAGCCTGAGCGAGCGACAGATCAAGATCTGGTTCCAGAACCGGCGCATGAAGTCCAAGAAGGATCGCACGCTGGAGAGCTCCCCGGAGCACTGTGGCTACTCGGCGCTGTTGCCGCCTCTGGAGGCCCCGCCCGCCGGCACAACGGGAGCGGCTTCGGTGCCCATGTACCACCATCACCAGACCGCCGTGCCCTCGTATCCCGCCTACAACCACGGCCACAGTCACAGTCACGGTCACGGCCACGGCCACAGCTACGGCCTGCTCAATGATTATCCTCAGCAGCAGGCTGCCCAGCAGCAGTACGAGCCGTACCCGCAGCATTACCAGCAGCAGTGCGGCTACCAGCAGCATCCGCAGGACCTGTACCATCTGCCCTAGGGTCCTCGCGGCGGCGCACAGCCGAAACGAACACCACGAAACCCGAACGAGCCGCGCTTCTCTCGACCATTTGTAGGTGACACGCAAATGGCCAAAAGCCGAGAACGAAGCTGCGGCGCGATGAGTCGCACAGTGGAGGGCGCACTCCCTACGGTGCCCAGGACTCTTGGGCACCAGGACGAGTGTGCCTGTGCGGACAGAGCAGAGACAGAGACAGCTGCTCGGCAGAGGAGAGCCAGAGAGGCTCCTTGCTGCGAGCGGAACCGGAACCCAGTGGCTGGCCATGATGGGTTCTCAGCGATCGATTAGCTGCGGCCAAACACAAACCCAAAACACTCGGCTGGGAGGCTGACACCAGAAGACTTGGAGACTGACCCTGTATAGTTAGTTGTAGTTAGGCTAAGATTGTATTAAGTTAATATTTATTTAAATACATATGAAAACGGAGAATTCACTGGAAATCATTTGGAGTTTTATTCAAGGAATTTGGGTTGGGTATAGGAAGGGATTTGCTGTACCTATGCAGGGAGACATTGTATTTATTTTCAATCTTAATAAAGATGGGAAATTATTTAAAAGTTTACAAAATAAAGGATGATTTAAGATCTAACTATTATCTGAAAAACAATGTAGATATGTGTAGAATAGTAGATGAATAATTACATGTATTATTATAAATGCAGTTATGATTCATTTGTAGTCCTCACTTTGTTACGGATTTATTTGCCATTCTTTTAATGAAATTCAATTTCTGTTAATTGCTGTTTGTTTAATAATTAAATGAAACCTTTATTTAACTTAGAATACGTGTTTGCGGCCATGAACAAGTATCTGTAAATCACACAGAAATATGTATTATTTATAAACTGTCTTGGGACATTTTATTTCTTGGAACTTGGCTTCTTGGCTCTAAGATATATTTTTGTATGAATTGTAATTAACTAACCAAAGAGCAATAAGTACAGGAATCATTTGTAATTTGATATTGTATTTATATTTTTGTTTAGAATGAATGTAACTATAAAGCGAAAATTTCTTTGAGCTGTATACTGAACAGAAACACTTTGTTAATTTTAAATTCAATAGCTCATCCTTTGATTTATTTCTGATAAATGACATTCTTTGATCGCCGCAAACACCCAATAAATTCTGCCTGAACTTAGACGAAAAGCAAACGATTCAACATTGAGCACGAATCGTGCAAATTCGAGCAGCTGCATTTTCTCGCCTTGAGCCCCCCAACCCTGACCCGCTGCCATCTCCCGGATTTCCTATAAAATGCACTCTTTTCGCTAGAGAAAATGTCACATTTTGGTCGGGCATCGGGTGCATCTACCACCACATCCCTTGGTCCTCCCCTTGCCGCTGCGCGTTCGTCTATTGAAGTGAGACATTGATTGGTCATTTTTCATTGCATTGCACACCCGTGACAGTTTTGGGTAACGCCAGAGCCAGAGCCGGGATCGGGATCGGAGTCGCAATCGGATTCGGACTCGGAGGACATCAGGGGAGCCTGTGCACACGCAGTTGGCCTGGGCATCGTTTATTCGACTCATTAGGTAAAAGTGGACAGTGGGTGAGCAGCAGGCGGCATCTGAGGGATCTGCCTTTCGGGTGGAGTTGCGCTAAGGTTAGTGGTGAAAGTGATACGTGGTTCGATTTCAAGTTTGAAGTTCATCCAGCTCAGTCTTATGAAACTATCTGAAATATATATTTGTTGATACTTATATTTTTTGCTTAGGAAAATATAATTCAAACATGTTTCCTTAATATTTATACTTATTAATTTTCTATCTAAGTGATATGATAGCAAAACTTTTTCCTTTGGAATTCCTGGTGTTCTTAACGTCAAAGCCGATTACTTCATTTATTCAGCGCTAAAAAACTTCCTCAGCTTATGCCTTTACCTGGATGGATTATTCACTTTTTTATGGGTTCCAAAAAGTCAATACTAATGTTACCTTCGTTAACATTAAGCAAGCCGTTGTGAAAGGATTCTTTATTGGTTTCCAAAAGTCAGCCCTTTGCCTAGCCCTTTGAGCCAACATTAAGCAAACGAAGTTGCAAGGACTTTTTTACGGTTCCACAAGAGTCAACTTCCCTTTTGGACTGTCCTTTTTTCTAGAATTCTTGGCAACTCCCGAGGAGTGGTAAAAGGTTTACGTGTAAATTGCGAAAGAGTTACGTTAACTCTTCCCTCGTCCTCGTCCTTCTGCGAAACGAGGCGTTTTTTATCCTTTTTATTCGCATTTTGCTTTATTGGAGAGCCTCGGAGCAGGCTCTTAACTCATTCGCGAGCCATAAAACCCGAGATTCGCGGAAGGAGTCTTCGTTGTGGGCGGAATCCTTCTGGAGGCCGGGTGCAGTCAAGGCTGCAAAGTCAATCCTTTAGCGTAATCCTTTAAATAGCCAAAATAAAGCCCGCCTTTGTCAAAACAATGCGCATCGCTCGCAGAATTCGCATTTGCGAATAGGCGGTGCCATTGTGTCCACTTAGCCGGCAGGTATCGCCTCCTCAGGATTCCGGCTATCCTCGGGCTCTGCATCCTGCCTCCTGGCACATCCTTCCAGCGGCCTCAGCCATAACGATCGTAAAGTTATCCTTTCGCAAACACGAGCACACGGTTACCTCCTTAAGCCGGCGAAGGAGTTACAAAGTCGTAAAAACAAAACACCTTTGTCCGCGCAGCATTGTCGGTTGGCGAATTATCCTTCTCTGTCGCCGCTGCCGAATCCTTAATCCGCGACCTCTTCGCTGGCTGTTAAAGGGAGATGCTCACAGAAATAGAGGGAGACAGCCAGGACTCTAAGGTAGAAATTTGCCAATGACCCGACCCTGGCGAAAGGGGAAGAATTTGCCAGACCGGCTCAGGAACGCAAAGGGTATTGGGCATCGGTAAGCCTTTCGCTGGAAGGGATTACATTACATTATCCTTATGTCTAAGATAAACACCGATCGTCTAAGCCAAAACATTGGATCAAGCGTGATATTCGAATTAGCTCGCTCAGGGAGATTAGCCCGGATAAGTCAACAGATTTGTGGATGCTTAGCCGACTAAGTATGAAAACAGTCAACCTTCGCACCAAAAACTTGGGCGGTAAATTAGAGAATAATACAAAATTCCATAGATTTTAATCTAATTAGGAAAGGTATTTTAAATTTTAATGTAATCCTATTAACGCGGCAAGTACGGTCTCATTTATCTTAAATTTACTATTATTTGTTAATTTACATAAGGTTTTTAATTTTTAATATTTTTATAGTGCAACTGGGAACAACTTGAATTATTCAAGTAATATTTTTAATGAATATTTTATTCATTCATTTCAAATTACGGTTTTTTTATGGAATATTTATTTCAGAATGAATTTCCGAATTCGAAATCTAAATTTAACTTACTACCAAAATTATTACCTCATGGTATATTAGCCTTTTCGGTGAAGTTTAAATAATTTCGACACTAAAGGATCTCTTTCCGCGGTTAGAGGGTAGGTAAGGGTAGGCACTTGTAAATCTCAGTTATATTACATTCCTGTCATATCATTACCAAACATGAGATGATAATCGAGGTGATACAGCGATTGCCCGATACGACTTCGGCAAGTCATCGTAAGGTCAGCACCTCTCTTGCGGCCGCACCCTTTGTTGTGATGGCCATATATTTATGGCGCTCAAAAAGCAATTAATTGTGACCCAAATCAACAATTTCCGAATGGCTGGCAATATCAACACGGCAGCCCGGTCTAATGGCCCGGCAAATGCCACCGATCTCCATGGACCAAGACGTTGGAATATAGGAATGGATATATGCGCGTAGTGGGAATGGTAATGAGATCGAGATCGGAACGGAATGGTCTGGTATGCTGCATGAGTTATGGCCCCAACGGTCAGATGTCGCCTCCAAATGCTTCATTTCTATGCACACGCAGAGAAAAACGTGACCGTTTTCGTGTTTACAGTCAGCATTAACAATATATACATTATAGAAAATAGAATCAAGAACTTATATTAATAGTCCAGATAGCATATAGAGTAATACATATATTATTTCAAAAGCTGGTATTTTGGAAGAACTTTAAAAGGTAGAAGTAGACTATGAGTACAATCGAAATGTTTTAAATACTAATAATATTTGAAGCTTAGACCTTATTAATCCAAAACATATACCATTGTTCTGTGTGCATAACCCTAGTTCAAGTTGCTTGTACTTTCCACGGAACATCCAAGCCAAACCCCGATGAAATCAGCGCCAAAACTAAGCCAAACCTGATCGCCTGCCAGCGGCTAGATCAGTGCTGAACCCTGCCCCCAAACCAGAGGTTAACATCAATATGGTAATAAGCCATATCACAGCCACTGAGAACCAGCAAGATCCCATCCCATCCGATCCTCACGAGGGGCTGCCGGATTTATGAGTTCACCGAATGCTTTATGGCGTGTCGTTTTGACTAATTTATCTGCAAAAGGCGACGGCGCTGGCCACGAATTTTTATTGTTAATTTATGATTAAGCTGATTATGGTCGATTCGGTTTTGTTTCGGGCTTTTTCGGTTATTTTCGGTAAGGCGTTAACAACAAAGGGATTTCGTAGCTCAAGTGGCGGACTATACCAACTCTCTGCCAATACCGAAAATAAACGAACAAAAAATAAATAAGTCGATCTATTTTATAATCTTAAAAGTTATTTAGTTAAATAAATAAAATGTTTAGAATAAAATTGTTCTTTAATTGAAGTTGATCACTAAGGGCTTTATACAACTTTTTTCATTAATGGAGTTAAACAAAAATATCTTATTTGAGTATTTGGCTGGCCCAAAACATATCCCAAAAACTCAAATTAATAAAAAGAGAACCCCACAAAAACTCAGAACAAAGAAAGCATCTTGGAAAGTATTCTCGCAGATATATTTCAATTATTGTTGTTGCCTGGCAAACCAGCTAATGAAAAAGTCTTTCGTTATTCTGAAAATGAGAGCGAATGCGAGGAAATCTGTGGTCGGTTTAGTTTAAATGGGCCGTAAATGATAATTTTAATTTTTAATCAAACATATGCCTGTAAAAGCGGCAATGCCGACGACCGGCATCCACCGTGGACGTTCGTGTCAAAGAGGCCGCCGAAAAACATGTGAGGAACCCCAGGCCCAGGCATCCTCATCTTCAGCCTCAGAATCCGCGCACGGAGTACCGCTCGACGTAGCACATCTTGAGTGGTCGTGGTCGTGGTCGTGCTCGCGGATTGGGAGCGATCTGCCACTGCCACCGCCTCCGCAACGGCGCTATAATAGCTATATAGCTATAGCTGGCATTACGCTCGGGTGTTCACGGCCACGGAGCGGTCATAATAAATTCCGCAGGAGAGAAATCTTCGGAAGATCTTGGAGAAACTTTTGACAATGCGAATGGGAACATCGCGGAGTTTTTTTGGATAATGAAAATACAGAGCTTAAGCATAAGCATAACATACATATTCGCATCTGTAGAAAAATGGGACATTTAACATATTTATAAAAGATTACAAGTTTAAACAGGAAGGGAAGTTAACTTCGGTAACCCGAAGTTTGAATTCCCGTTCCGACCGTTCCGACATATATACTAACTGCAATATAAAAGAGACTATTTGGAAAGTTTCATTTAGATAGCTCAAAAACGGAGAGACTAGTTTGCGTAGCAACGGACAGACGGACATGGCTAGATCGACTCAGCTGGTGATGCTGATCAAGATTATATATACTTTATGGGGTCAGAAATGCTTCCTTTCCTGCGTTGCAAACTTCTGATCAAAATTATAATACCCTCTGCAAGGGTTTAAAAAGGCTTGATGAACAGCTATTAAATATCATCGACCGAAAAAACTGCTTTCAAGACTTGAAAATCATAATAGCTATTAAACCGATCGAATAAACTGGGCGAATTCAACAGTTACGACTTACCTCAAACGGAAAGTTTCATCTACAGGCAGAAATATCTCTTCGACCCCGGGATCAATATTCCAGTTCCCAACAATGGAATAACGAAGATACATTTAATTAATTTATATGGATTTTAAACATCTAATTGTTAAATATTTTAATTTATGCAAAAAAAAAAAAAGCATTCAAAAAATATTTACCAGTAATTTTACTTTTATTTGTTGGTTTTATTATATTGAATAATTGCTCAGATAGTATTAATATTAATCGATAAATTCTATGACAGCTAAATGACAGAGTCTTTTGACTTTGTCAAAATATTTAATTTAATTTTTAAATTTTACAAAACAACTGTATTATTTGTTATTCGCATATGGGACATTCCAAATCAACTCTGCCACCATCTGTATATTTTCGCTCTGAAAAAAATGCATGCTCAAATTTTGAAGTACACTATGTCCATAAAAAGACCCTAAAATATTTTTTCGTTACTATCAATTCTTTTCAAGATAATCGCTGTTGGACAAACCACGTTAGAAAATCGTAACATTGAAATGGCGCATGAAATTTGAAAGATACAAAATACGGGTATAATTTTTAATATTTTTTTTTTAATAAAAATTTCCACACTATCCTAGGTTTAATATTAAGCGGATTTTTTAATAAAAGCAAAAAACAGTTTTTAATTTTTTTTCTCTTAGGGACAGTCGACATTCGCTCAAATTTGTTTTTTTTCAGGCAGATGAGGTTCAGATACATTAGAAACAAAAAATCTTAAAATGGAACAAATGCGTTTGCTTGGAAAAATAAATTTATTTTCATAGCTTAACCATTCATTTCTTTTGGAAAGGGCTATATTGTTTTTATGATCATCAGACTCAACATTCACACTGAATATTATTTAGGGAGACTAAACGGTTAGTTTGGCAAAGTACGGACAGATGCACCTTACAGACACAGAAACTTCCAACAGGCGATACTATATTGATTTTCATTTAATTTTTCTATAATTTTTTCGAAGACAGCTATATAATTAAGTTGTTCGATTTTTTTCTAAACTAAGAAAGTAAATCTCGTATAAAATGAAATGTCTAGAGTAGACAGCTATTATATATTGTAGTTCGATCAGACCAGTTGCATCTTATATTCTAACTGCAATTACTAAAATACTATTTCGAAAGTTTCATCAAAAGAACTTTAAAACTGGGAGAGTTTGTTGTAGAAAATGACGAACGTGGCTAGATAGTCTCGGCTGTTGATGATCAATAAAATATTTTTTTGGGATCGGAAATGTCTCCGCCACTGCTCTGCAAACTAACTAATACATACTACAAGGCTAATAAAACTTAAATTTTTTTTGGCATATTAATATATTCTTAAAATTCACAATCGGGGCACAGTTCAAATGTTTTAACTTTAGCACCATCTACGGTCTGATTCTGCAGAACTTGGAAAAAAATTATCCGTTTCCAATTGGCAAATTTCTAATATTTTTAAAATTCCCTACCTACGAGCACTAAGAAAAGGTTGAAAACATATTTAAAAAAGGTTTGAAACTCGGAGGGCGACAAGTTTCAACGAAGCAGTTCAGCCTGCACTGCTTCGTTGAACCCATTGAGCATGTTTTTATCCAAGTTTTCAACCTTTTCCTTTGCTTGCTTAGATACAAAGGAAGCAACATGTTCTTAGCAACATCTGCTTAGATACAAAAGGGATGTTTACAGAAATTATTACCAGGCTCTGATGAGTCTCAAATTGAATATATTCGCTTTTATACAGTTGCTTAACAGCGTCAGCGTCAGCAAAAATTTAAAATATGTCTCTCTCTGTAAAGGCTTTATTAATTTCTTGAGCCCATTCTCTTCTATATACACTGTGTTTCAAAACTATTCGACATTTGATAATACGAACTGCCTGCAGCTCCTGATAAAAGTCCTATATGGCCGATTTCTTTTTACAAAACCAAAGCTCATATATGTGTGCTCAAAATTCACTGTTAGATATTTGCATTCCTCCATTACATTTTTTCTTAAATTATTTAGATAGCAGCCTAGGTTTCATTAGTATATGTCCCTAGTTCAGTGTTGGTGGTATTTAGCCTGCATACCTAATATATTAAAATTCTTTAATTATACCCTTGCAGAGGGTATTATAATTTTGATCAGAAGCTTGCAGCGCAGTGAAGGAAGCATCTCTGACCCCATAAAGTCTATATATTCTTGATCAACATCACCAGCTTAGTCGATCTAGCTATGTCAGTCTGTCCGTTGCTATGCAAACTAGTCTCTCCATTTTTGAGCTACCTGAATGTAACTTTGCAAATAGTCTTCTTTCTATTGCCGTTAGTATATATGTCGGAACGGCGGAATCGGGCCACTATATCTTAAAGCTGCCATAGAAACTATAGGGCAAAAATGTTATATTTTCGCTTATTTTGAAGATATTGGGCTCAAATTAAATATATGATCCACTAATTATATTATAGCTATACGTTTCAAATTTCATGAAAATTGGTCCGCTATATCTATTGGCTGCCATATAAATGATCAGAAAATTAATGAAAACAAATTAAGACTTCTCTATTTCTCAACGTATTTGTATACATTTTAAGATATAGCTGTCTCTTACGGTTCTAGAATTACAGTTCTAGTTTTATTAAGATCGGACAACTATATAAAATAGCTGCCATAGAAGCAATCGGTTGATTTATGTAAAATGTCCTACACATTTAATGTTATAAAAATGTAAAAACTTTGATATTTTTTAAATTGTATCAAAATGGATCAACTTAATGATCAAATTAAAAACTGCAAGAGTACACCCAGAAAAAAAAAAAATGTTAATATTTTAGAAATTGGCGATTCATTGCCTAAAAATTTCTTTTTAGGCAGTGATTGCCTAACAAACGGGTCTTATTGCCTAAAATGCCATATTTTTAGGTCATTCATTTAGGAATTGCAGGCCGAAAATTTAGGCAATAACCCAAAGCTAACAATTCCACTTGATATTACTTACACATAAAATCTGAGGAGTAGCATAGATTTTGTGGGGAACATGTTTGTTCCACCAGGATAATACCTCTGTCCACGTCAGCCAGCATACTAAAAAGCAATCTTTAAAGCTGATTCATTTTATGAACTGACTGGCTTGCTTTTCGGAATTAAATCCGAATGAAAATCATTGAAGAATTTTGTTAACAGGTTTTTAAGTTCATAATAGACAATTTAAAGTTGTCGATGGACTCGAACGTGGTCCTGAGCAAGATTGGGATTTTATAAAAGCAGTATAGATAAAAATAATAACTGGGTCTGTAAGAAGCCGTTTAATTTCGGTTCTAAAAAATAGTGAAGGATGTAACAAATACTAAATATAAGTGCATTTAAATATAAATGAATTTTTCTTCATAGCAGATTTCTTTTAAATTGTGGGTGTCGTATACTAATGAAACAACCAAAACGGGCATCCAACCTAGGTTGCTATCTAAAAATAATTCTTCTAAAAATATGGAATGGAGAAATGCAAAAATCGAACGATGCATTCAGAGCACACATATGTATATGAGCTTTGTTTTTGAAACACATTTGTTGTTGATTATATTTTATTATACAAAAATATTAATGGAACAAACATACTTACAAATGCCGTGGAATACCAAATGTATTATTTATAATTGAAAATAAAGAAAAATTCAAACAGAATCAAAGAGTTTGTCTATCTATGATGTACTTGTTTCGTGTTTGAGGCTCAGAATAAAAAAAAATACGACTTTGTTCGGAATAGCCTTTCCCAGTTATTCTTTGTAATCAGAGAAAGATATCTGTTTCCCTACTTTGTTCTCCTAATTGCGGCCCCTGAATGAGTTTCCACGGTCTCAGACAATACGCAGCACACATGGGGAAAACGCACAGACACGTACTCGGGCACTCGCAGATACGGAAATTCGTGTCATTCGACGAAACTTCAAAGACATCCGACATTTTTGTTTCTTTCCTCTTGCGTGAGTCGTGAGCGTGAACCGGCAAAGTTTTGTATGGCGCCTCTCTACAGTTGTTCCTCAATTAAACTTCGGTACGAGTGGCCCCCTCGAAGCCCCCATAAGACGAACGCCAACACAAAGCGAGGGCTGAATAAATATGGCGCAAGTAAACAAAATATCTGGAAGATACAATTATACGCACGCCATTCGTCAATCAGAACGACATTTTTCTTTTATTTGCTCGCCGGTCATTAAAAGCAACAGCAACCTGAGAATGGGAGAACGAATGCAATAAAAGTGCCGCAAGGCAGCGTTTCTTTTTTCCTCTCTACCGAGCCCGAAGTCTAGGGCAATTATAACTTCTGTTGTGTTTGGGCTTGGGGTTTTGTTTGTTTCGTCCGGGGCTCAGAGTTGGGGTCTCTCCTTGGTAATCATAACTCCACTAGATTGAGATGCTCTCTCCGGGCTTTTCTGTTGCAGTTCGAATCGCCGAGATACGAGCACAAAAGGTAAACTAATTAATTGATTAATGGCCGCGATCACACGCTTTATCTCGCAAATTAATATTATTCAATTTAAAACTGACTTAAAGTCGTTTTCACCACAACTAAGAGTTGTCGCACTATAATGGCGCCCATTAATTTCGACCGGGGAAGCAGAAAGCAGAAAGAGAAAGAGGGCCCTGGCGAAAGAGAGATAGCACTCAGCGAGATCCTTTTGAGATCTTTATCGCCCCCGATCCCGCCGGTTCCTCCGATTCCTCCAATCCGCCGGAGCATCGATAGGCCCCGCCGAATGAATCAGTTGCCGCTTGTCACATGCGCCGAGTCGGGCCTCAGATAATGCCAATGGATCGCATAACTCAAATCTCGGCTCGCGGCCCAGGTCCCGAAACAGCCGTCCTGGTCACATGAGGCCCCACAATTAATTGAGCTGTTAAATGTAAGTCTCGGAGAAACGAAAGGGAAAAATTAAAATTGACATCCCAATTAATATTTGGCTCGTTTGCATGCCGAGCCCCAGAATACTTGGAACGCACTTACAGGTTCTACAGGTTTCCTCATCCTCCTCGGCCGCCGAGGAGTTTGTACCGCGAGAGTTCCCCCAGTCGTATCGATTTCAATCAGTTAGGTGTGGATATTTCAATTTCATCCTTAAATTGATCCGAGAATTTATTAAGCTTCGACAAGATTGAGAAGCTGGAATTCTGGGCAACAATCGAGTTCCGGAAATATACCAAGGTCTGTGTTACTTCTTTAGTTGCGCAATGCAATAGAATGTATTTCTCACACTATGGATATTTTATTGCCATTATAATTGTTCAAAGATGTTGTTAAAGTCAGGAGGTTAAAAGGTAATATTTAATTTAGCATTCCACATTATTATTGTTTACTTAAAGATAATTATATTAGTTTATTAAAGAATAAATCTAATTGACTGCATATAACCTAAGCTCAGGATATTTTCTGAAAGCTCTGTTCAATTTGTGTTAGTTAAGTTGTGTTATTTCTGAAACTGAATCCTGTGATTTCCAAAAATGATTTATAATAAATATTTAATAATAATCTGCAAAGAAGATGTATATATTTATTAATTGGAGGGATTAATCTTTGATCTATATAATTGATCTTTAACTATATATAATATTTTCCAATTCAACAAAGGTTTTGGTAGCAACCTATATAGTTAAAATTTATACATATTTTTGTAAAAGTTATTTTATTTATGATTAAAAATGTGACAGTAAGAAATTAAATTAAGATATCTGTTAAAAATCGTTGCTTATTTACACAGCTTAAGACTGCTTCTTTTGTTTTAAATAAACTACATTTATTCAGGTTTTAATTAAATAAGTAAGCTCTTTAGGAGTGTCATGGCCGATTGAAAAATTATCAAATTAAATTCGCCAAGCCAGCTTATTCTAAAACGTACTAAGTTCATTTCAATTATCTTTATAATTCTGAGTATCTTGACGAAGAATAACTGCAGAGACCAGAAACCAATTAGATGATTGCATTCCTCCAGTTCGCCGAATGTATCTCATAGATTAAAACATTTTAATTACACGCATCGCTTGGTGGGTTTTCCCTGTTTTCCATACTAGGGCTAGCTGACTGACATGGATTTGTTCCACCCAACGTTCCGGGGATCAAATGGGAATAATGAAAACTTCAACGCCATCGAGGGTTCGGGTTCCTCACCTCTGACGGAATGCTGCCAGCCGGAGTTGGCCGGCTTTTTGGACTACCAAGATGGTAGGCATTTAAGCCCGGCAAGCACCAACACTAGTACGAGCACGCACCACTCACACAGACGGGCCAGGCCGGGCCGGGCCGGTCCGAGAGTATCCTTTTCGCTTCCTTCACTGGCTCGGCCTCCCTTCAGGGGCGTAGTGCATGATAAATGCCGGGGAATCCGTCAATGTCAAAATCAGACTGTTACAAAGCAGCAGCGGCGTCCGCAGCTCTCCGAAGGGAATCGCCAGGGGACGGGGCTGCGGAGTGGGAAACGAGCAGGAAGAATGCGTCCAGGATGCGAGCAGGAGCATCGCAAAAAACAACAACAGCCCGACCAACTGCCGCTCCGGATCCGGAATCCCATTTCAATATCATGCATTCAATATTCACTTGGTAATTTCGCTACATTTTTGCCTTTATTCGAATTCATGTTCAAAACACCAAAAACTGTGTACACCGAGAAAAACATTTGATCCGAGAAAAAGCTAGTTTCTAAATTTGAATAGATTTTATTTTACAATAAAGATATTTTTGTAATATCACATTTCTTATATTAAGTAAACATAATCGTAATATTCCTATAAAACTAAGTTAGATAGTATACATTTGTAATATATCCTAGAAAAAAACTTAAAACTTCACCGTTAATTATGTTCATATATTCAAAAGACCAACAACTGTGAACACAAAAAGAATAACTTTTGATCCTCAGATAAATAGTATTTTCGTTAAGAAGAGTTCGGTTTTAAATGTTAAAATTACTTGTTAAATATGTGATAGATATTTTTTATATTTGAAAACTTCAAAAAAAGGAAGTAAAATAATAATATTCTAGAAACACAATAACATTAGGTACACTAAAATCTCACTGGTATGTTCTTAAATATATATGTTTAAACATTAGAAATATGTGTGCTGTTTTCGTCCGGTGGAGTATGGAGACAGTCCAGGACGTGCGTATATGCAGGCCATGCAAATGCCAATGCAGAATCATCTAGCGGAAATTATGCTGACTAATTGCACGTAATTAATCAGCTCCTGGCGCCCACACGGCAGCAACAATGGCAGAGGCAATACCAATGCCCATGGCTATGGCAATATGAGGCGACGTGTGCAGTCGTGGCCGTTGAGTAACTGGCTAGAATTGAATTTGATATGCTCCATTGGCACCTTACCTCATGTCAGCCCAAGTCGGGATAAAGTAATTAAATTACCCCGTGGTGCGAAAGTGCTTCCTATTAGTATTTGGAATTTGACATGCACACTAAACGCTGTAAAAGATAATCTTAAAGACACATCATTGTTTCATTGAGTTTATTAGCGTTAGAAGGGATAAATATAGGTTGTATTAGTAATTATATTATTATAATATTATATTAGTAGTAAAGCAATTTTAAATTACATTTAATTAATCCGATTGTAAATGTTATAGGAATGCAGCTCACTAGTCGGATTATTTAAATTTTAGAAAGTAGTATTAAATATTTAAAATATCATCAATAGATGTTTTGATTGATAAACTTAAATTAAGGGTCTTACAACTTTTCAATAGAAATTAACTTAAGGCTATAATGGAAATGCGTAACTTATACAATAACTTACACAAAATCTTTTTACTGGCACTAGCCACTAATCTGCCTTCTATGCGAAATGGCTTATTATACAAAACTTAAATTAACTTATAGGTTTATGTTCTTTTCACCCAACCCTCTCTAAGTTCATTTCAATGTTAAACATATTTCCACTTCCACATAAGAACAAAAAGTAAACATTTTGTCCGGTCCGAGTGGCAAAAAAATAAAATAGCCCTGTCCATTGGCGAGTATTTTGACAAATTGCCCGATTGGACATTGAAACATTTTATCTGCCATGTCGTCGATGCCAGTGGGCGTAGTCCGGGGGGTCGAGGGTGGTTTTGGACAGTGGGTGGTGGGTGGTGGCTCTCCAAGTGGGTGGAATTCGAAAAGGGGGTGTGATCTGGGCCACGGGCAGTGCGTTGGGTCAGTGCGTGGCATTTCGGTCATTTATATGAACACTCGTCCTTTTTCATTCCCAGTTGGTGTCTCTGCCTCGCTTCCACTGCCTCTCTCCCTGTCTTGATCTGGGTGTAGTGCTATCTCTCTCTCTGTGGGCACATGTGTGTAACTTCCAAGCTCCAAGCCAAACCAAACCGAACCGATAGAGAAGGGCCGCCTTTGGGAGCACATCATGGCGAATGACAGATTAGCAAAGTACCAATGGACATTTGTAACCGAACGGAGGGACTCGAGTGTGGGCGGTGGTTGCACTTGAAAAAAGACTATGAGCTTTCCAGGGTAATTTAAGTGTCAAATGTAGCTTTTTTTCTACAAATAAGTGGCTCTGCCTCATTCCCTCATTATTTCATATTATTATTATTAAGCACAAAAGATTTTCCATTTAAATTAAATGTTTAATACTGCAATTTTCTTGATTAAGGAATGTCAGATCCACATCAAGGAATCGTAGGATAATTTACAACTTACAAATAAAGTATTCAGGTGAGCTCTGCTTTTCAGACCTCATAAAAAGTAAAAAGGTTTATTTCAGACCAAAAAACTTATAACGCCTTTGAAATCCATTCAACAAAAACGTATTTGGTACATACCATTTACAGAACCAGTAGCTTTAAGTAAAGCTCGTGTTATTTTTCAAATTGCAGTTCTATTTCTCCGAGTGTCGTCGGGGGGGATGACTTGGGTGGTGGCTCCGAGAGTAATTTAAATTGCCAGGCTGGCCGGAACGCAGCGCTTTTGACCGCTGCCCACCTTGAGGTCCCCAGAGACGCTCGCCAGTGGACGCTTCTTATCGGCCGTGATTACTTTCTAATCCGTGGCAGCATCGGAGGCAGTCGTCCAGCGTTGACACAAACAAATGGCCAAGTGGCAGCGCCAGTCGGAATGACAGGGCACATCAAACGGGCCAGAGTGAAAGGTATTAATTGCCGTCCCAGGAGCAGGAGCAGGACGAGGCGGCCAGGTAGGCCGGCAGGACACTGTGGTGGGCGAGGGAAAGAGTGTTTTTAATGTGAAAGCAATTTCGGCAAATCCGAAGCAACTCAAACGAAAGTGCCGCCGCCGCTCACAGGTACACGTGGAAATTCTTTAGTTATTATGACCAGAGTGGCCATAATTATTTTGATGTTGCTGCGTAATTAGTGTTCGATCAGCTGAATGAATGGACGGGGGAAAGTCGCAGGGCGACGGGAAAAGGAAGAGGGGAGAAGGAAAGGGAAAGGGAAAGTGAAAAATTGCATTTCATGCGTGGCTGCCTCAACAGGGAAATTACGCACTTATTCCCCATGTATCGGAAAGTAAAATTCGTTTGGGAGCAACTAATTGCCATCATTCGGTGCAATGCACAAAATGGCTGCCGCAATTGGAATGGCCGACGTGAAGTCGAAGTAATTGCTAGAAAGTAACATCTGAGCCAGATGAACTCGTTTAATTGTAGTTGAAGAATAGAGAAGCCTTTAGTTTAGAGTCCTCCAAAGGGGGTTTCTATTTTGGCTTTAATTAAATTACAGAATCCGGAACTATATCTTGAATTATAAAAAGAGGTACAATTATTTTATTTTAGGAAACGCAATGGCTTAAAAAAACACACATTTAATAGATATACAAAGTAGGATTAAAAATAAAAGCATAAAAATTACTAATGAAATGCTCTAGTTCGAAAACACGTATCGGGACTCGAGTAACAAACTGCGGCGCGTCTGAGTGCGCGTGGGAATAAGATGGGGATGTTGAGAACTTTATTGTGTCATAACTTCTAAATTTATCATCCGATTGTAGTTAAACTCCACAAATATATTTACTACATGTACTTATACTTTTTACCGAATTCAAGACTATAGCTTTATCACCTACACCTATCGCCTAATGCAGATCATATACTTGATCACAAAGTTACAAAGTTATAATAGCCTAGTATCCTATAAAATGGATATGTATGTATCTTGCTTTTAATTTTATATAAGAAAGTTTCTAAATTTATGAGCATTTCCAGCAAAAGGTTAACCAAACCGAAAACTAAGATGTTCATAATTAACGTAATTTTTTATGTAAACTGAACTTCAAATTTAAATTTAGATTCTATTAATGGCATTATAATATTTAATTATTTCGCATGCAAAATGTAAATAACACAATCATTGAAATCTATTATGAAGAGAAAAAGTTGGTGAGGTAAAAACTTAATGGAAATCTTGAAGCTTTCGCGATGTACCGCTGAAAAACAGAAAAAACGTTGTATAAAAATAAAAATAATAGTTATAATTAAAACTAACTTCTATAAATGGAAAACTACATAATTTAATCGTGGTTTAAGAGTTGTTTCTTTTAAATTACTCGTCAAATTTCGCAGACTTTTGCAATTTTAAAGCTGAAGTCAAATATGACTTTTATTTTGTGTATTGTTCGCGATTTATTTTTTTTCTACAAATAAATAACGATAATTAATCATTTCAAAGCGAACCCAAATTACTAGAAAAATGCATCAAACGTTCTAAACAACACTTCAGTAAATGTTAATTATTGTGACGTACGAATGTACTGTTCGAAATCCATGCCCATATGACATTCAAACTTCTTTAACACATTTTTTTTAATTACACTTAATTTAATTAAATAAGTGCATTATTTCACATTCAATTGGAATTGCTTTAAAAATAAATGGCATTCTCTCTTCCACTTAACTGCGTAATGCCATCATAACTTAATGACTGCTAATCAACCGCCACACACCCACACTGAACATCTGTCCGAATCGAAGACTCCTTGAGGTTATGATTACGGGTTGCAGACGCCAAGGTACATCCTGCCATTTGAATGCGTAACTCTGGCGGCGGCGGTTGACTGATGGCCGCAACTCCCGTTGACGAGCACAACAAATTTCACTGCAACGTCTCATACTATCAATGTCGGCAATATGTCAAATTTAACAGCAGCGGGCAGGATCGGGATATAGACGGCGGCGGGAGTGGCGGCCACGTGATGCCAAAAATAAAAATAAAACCGAAATGAGAGATGCAATGGCAGAGGCGCATGAAAATTCATTTTGAAAAGTTCTGCTCCCGCATGTGAGGCACGAATTAATAATGACGCCAACAGCGTCGACGGCGCGACGAGGCTATATATGCAGCTATATATCTAGACGCAGTCGGCTGAGCAGCCGATGGGAGTTAGGGATGGGTGCGTGATGATGCTGCATATTAAAATATTCTATTAGGAACTTTGCATATATTTGGATATTCAGAAAAAATAAAAGCTATAAAGTAATCCCTTTTATGGGATCCCAGTAATTCCCTTGTTTTGTGAGCAATTACAAATAATCATTTGTTAATGGTTTTAAGATAGCTCCTGACGTGTCACAGTGCCATACCTCAGCGATCCAAGTGCAGTTTCCGACATCAAAGCGCTGGGAATTCGCTGTCTGGCTTTTGCCATTGGCTTGTTTGAGTGACAGATCGTTCTTTGAAGTGGAACTCGTGTGGCAACCGTTTAAGATATAATTAACTCGGCATCCGCGCACTCGCAAATTGGCGCAGAACAAATGGAAATGAAATTTGTGTTCAATATTCGAATGGCACCCCAAAGAAAGGAGAAACAAACGACGAACACCATTCCCCATTATGTGGGGGAATGTGTTAACAGGGAAATAAACAAAAAGCGGAGAGCCGAAACAAATGGCAGTCGAACGATGAGAAAGAATCAAAACTTTGCCCGGTGACAAGCCACTCAACTCATTGACATTGAAAACGACATCGGGACACAAAACAAACTCACACAAAATTAGATTAATTTGGGTAATTTGAAGTTTCGTTGTAATGAGTTTGGTCAGTCATTTGGCTCTGACATTTACGTTCATTTGGCTCTCGGCTTTGTTGTCTTTATTTCGTGGGTCGCGACTTTGTCAACGATTTCCTTATCCCCCGGCCCAGTAGAAAGAATCAGAGGGCCCAGGCCCTGGCCCAGACCCAGCTCGAGCCCAAAGTTTTATTCGTCTTAGAATTCTTAACTCATAACGTTGGGTGCTCTTGGTGCCTTATTTATTCGGCTGTTCGAAATGCTGAAGTTGCCCATATTTCGAGTGCCCCGGACGACATCAGTTCCGCATTCAGAGATTCAGTTGCATCTCGAGACTTCGCCCAGGGGCGGCGGGGCGAATTTCCAAGGGGCCGGGCATGGGGGAACATGTTCCTTATTATTTTCCGCTGATTAATCGATTGTCGGCTGCGTGTCGCTGGCTCTCCCTGCCTCCATATGTCATCCCCATCCGCAGTGCAGCGCAGCGCTCGGTGATTCAGACACTTGTCACTGGAAAAATGTAAACATGAAATGCATTTATGTAGAATTGTAAAAAGTATCTGCGCAAAATACAAATATCCCCCTGTCATCCGCGAGAGGGATGCAAAGTTGCTGCGAATAAAAAATGGTTTGACATGGCGCGTCTCAGTTGAGGGAGTCATTGCGTAAGGGAAAATGGATTGCTTGAGTGTGGGGAAAACTCCCAGAAAAGGATGGAAAATTATTAGGAAAAATTTAAAGATTCTACTTGAAGTATTTTTGCCTATAAACACACAAGTTCTAGCTAGCTTTACTCGGTATAATTTAAAGCAAAAGAAACCACTAAGGGCTTAAAAGAAAGTATGGCGGAAATAGTTTTTCTCACATTTAAGTTTAGTTTTTATATATTCAGCATCTCAATATAAGTACCAAGGTTTTATATCTTCTGAACTTTATATCGCTTTATTAACCAAATGCTTGCTTAAAAAAATTCCTCAAAGCATTTTTCTTATACTAATTACATCCAAGCGATGCAGTTTTTTATAAGGTCAGAAATAAATAAGAAATGCGAATGCGCTGTTGCGCTTGTTTTTATTTTCAAAGTAGAAAAGGTTCTACTGAAATCCTTAATGTTTGCTACGGTCTAACCACGAAACTTGAAATTCGAAAATGAAAGTGAAATGAATCCAGCAATTCCCAAATGTTACATTTTTGCAAAAAGCCCGGCCAGCGATTCGAGCTGCCGGATTGGGTTTCCCTTTGGATCGCCCTGCTCATTGTTTTCCCCCTGTTGGCTGTTCCAGTCCCAGTCCCAGTCCCAATCCCAGTCTCAATCCCAATCCAAGTCCCTTCTCCAAGTTCTCCGGGTTCCCGCGGCTTCAGATCCCGGCTGCTGGGCTGCTTTTGATGATGATGGCATTTCCTTTGGTAGTTGCGTACGTCATAGATTAATGACGGCAATCCATCAAAATCACTCGATGGACATGACGAACAGACGAAAATTCAGCAGAAGCAGCCAGCCAGTCCAACAGCTCCGAAGGGGCAAGCGAGATAACAGACGGGCAGAAGGAGAAGGGAAGAGATTGCCAGCTTGTTCGTCGAGAAAGGCAGAATTTTTGGGTTTTCTGTTTACCGAGTTCTTTGTGTTTGACTGACTTTTTTCGATTTCCAGCTTCTGGATTTTGTTATGATTTTGTTTCGGACTTTGCTACCACCAAAGCTAATATTGCTTTTGTATATTCCGCTCTGTTCTTCTATAACGTTTATTCGTATAATGCTAATAAAATCTAAAATCTATTTTTCTACTCATAATTATATATATTTAAAGCATTAAATGAAAGGGAAAATGAGTTTGAGACAAGAAGTCGTCAAATTAAAAAAAAAAAAAAAAAAAAAAAAAAAAAAAAAAAAANAAAAAAAAAAAAAAAAAATCTTTGGATCACTTCAGTTTAAGACCACGGTTTGAGACAAGACTAACCATCTAAGGAGAGTGCGAGCGAGATTACTTTTTTGCTTCAAAACTGCCATGGTTATCATCTGATTTTCAGATAACGTCCGCAGAAGTGTATTTATTTTAGATATTTTTACGTTTTACCGTATTCATGATTATTCATGAAATTTTTAAACAAACTGGAGCAGCGTGCAAATAATAAGAATCTCATTAAAATTCCTTGCTCTAGCATGGCTAACTCGACTCGACTGGTGATGATCGTAAAAATACAGGGATAAATTAATCCGTCTCTTGCCTTAATGGTTTCAACGGATAATATCAGATATATATTTATAAAAGGTGAATATGTGTGACAGTTCCTTTATGAATATATCTTGCATTTGAAAATTCTAGTGTGAATAATATATTTTAATTTATTTTTTTAATGGCTGCCATTTTGTTTCATAGTATTCCCTGCGCCGCACAGAGGTCGATTCTGTTAATCTGATAAGTAATAAACGGCAAGTACAAACTCATATCTTGTTGTAATTTTTTTTTTCTTAAAAAATAACATCCTGCTAATAAAAATTTCAGTGATTAAATTTGTTTCCGATCGATAGTCACGCAGTGAGCGACCAAGGCTTGCGTTAGTTTTTTTTCTATAACTAAGTTCATTTTCGCGCCTTTTTATACCCTCGAAGGGTATTTAGTTTTTAACCAGAAGCTTGCAACGCAGTAAAGGAAGCATATCCGACCCATAATCCCTCACCATCTACTCCACATTCTCTGTTTTCTGTTTTCGAACTATCGGGTTTAAACTTTTAGAATAGTCTTATTTCTATTGCAATTAGAAGATGGGCAAATCTGAGCACTATATCTATAGCTGCCATAGGAAAGCTCGGGTCAAATTAGCCGATTTTGCCCGATTTTAAAGATATCGGATTCAAACGAAATATATGTTTCTTTAATTTAATTATAGTCATTCGTTTATGTTTCATCCAAATTAGACCACTATATCTTATAGGTGGCATAGGAACGTTCGGACCAAATTAGCCGATTTCTTCGTTTTTACAGACATGGGCTACAACTTAATATATGACCCTTTGAGGTAGACGCAATGGCATGATTTACTTTACATGTATCTTAAACATCTTAACTTTAATATTTATTTTTCATTCCAATTGTAAGAATTGGCAAATAAGTACTTTCCAATTTAAATGAAACGTTACATAAATCAATTCCACTTGAGAATTGACTCAATATATATGTATATTTTTTAAACTATGTTTCATTCAACTACACTCATACAAATTTTCGCCCTATCTTAAGAAAAGCGCCACAAAAATGTATTACAAGAAATAGGTTTCTATGGCGAACATTTCTAATGAGTGTAGGATAAATATTTACTTATATAATTTCATAAAATATTAGTAGAGATCATAATCAAATTTATTTATTTGTATTTCGTTTTGACTCGAATGTAGTGCTGATCTGAAATAAAATGTATTAATAAATCGTATAAAAAAAGGTTTGAATGTACTTTGGAAATAAATAATCTTTTACTATGAATTGAATTTATGAATCACGGAGCTAAAGACTTTTGACCCCACATCCGAGGATGAAAGCGAGGGAGAGATTGGAACCTCTCAGAACGATTCGAAGGCGTCAAAGTGCATCGCCCCAGCACAGGCAGTGATCGATCAGTTGCCGGAAGAGCTGGCAACTCACGGCAAGGTCCAATGACAACGCCTCTATGAATAGAACGGGAAATCTGACGGAGACCATCGCCGGCACACTTAGCAACGAGATTCGGATGCCATACCACTTAGCATGAATCCGGCATTAGTGGGAAGGCATCGACACGACGTCCCCAGAAGACACTTGAGATCGGCCGGGAAATTCGGAAAATTCGGGGGGAACTCTAGCGTTCCCTTGCCACGTTTAATTAACAGCAAAAGTGTGACTGCGACACGTTCGCGGTGCACAGAGGGATCACTGTACAGTGCTCCCCCCAGACATCTGCGACTTTATTCAAAACTCTTGTCTCCTGGTCGGCGGCATTATCGGAAACTGATTAATAACCATTGTCGGGCCATGTCTCCGTTCCCAAAGTGTGAGTTCATGTCCCCCGATCCCTGCTCCCCTCCAGAAAGCGAAGATCTTGTTTCGAACCGTGCAGCTTGTCCTGAGCATCTCCCAACCAGAAGAGGCCTGGGAATCACAAATAAATTGGTGGAGTAACAATATTTAAAATAATCAAGACAACTTTCGAATAATTTAAAAAATCCAAATTACGTAATTCTCAGTTTGATCTAGAACACAAACAAATATTTAAAATTGCTAGTTTTATGGTCTCAAGTAAAACTAAGAATACCTAAGCATATTTAACAGCAATCAAATCAATTCAGGGAGATAAAGGATTTGATTGAATATCTCATCCTATTTACTTAATAACCAGTCCCCAGGTGTAGGTGATATCTATAATCTACAATTCTGACAAGAGCCCTCTTGCCCTGGAAATTTATTAAATATCAATACAGTAAGTATTTCATTTAAGTCCATCATTATTTTAGTGATAACTCTATTGCAGAATATATTATAATCCTGTAAAGGCACTGAGCTATTTTAGTTAATTTCCAATTTATTAAAATATGTTATCGAGACACGACCGTTTGTTCTGCAGATTTGCGTGGTTGTTATGCAAGCCTTTGAATACAGTTTAATTGTTTTTTAAGTGCCTCACAAATTACTTAATCACGTTCGGGAAAGCCCAGGGCCTATGACTCGGATTCGGACTCAAATATGTATTCGGAGGGCTTCTTGTGGGGATGGCTTTTTGTGTGCTGGCCCCTTGCGATTATTCGTCTGTTTTGTGTGATAAATGTTTTTATCACCGCATCGAGTTCATTCGGTGCCGGCAGCGCTTAATCTGAATGCCATCGTCAACTGATGGCAGGGCATTAGTTTTCCAGCGGCATCCCAGGCCGGGATGGCCAGGAGAATGGGCTTGGGAATGGGGAGGGGGAGGGACATCTGCGGGCTCGCCAGCGGAAGTTTCATTACTGGCGCCCAAGGAGGAAATGAAACGGAGAATGGCACGAACCCAGCGCTCAAATCGATGCGTATCTTGAGCGATGATTTGCGGTGTGTGCGAGTTGAAACTTTGTGAAAACCATAAAATAATTAACACTTGATTATTATTCGGGGAGCGATGACTGAGCGAAAGTTTGGCAACTTGGCCTGAGTGCCGACAAGGGTGACATCGATTTAATTCGCTCGCCAACTTCTCCGAAAACTATTTCGCTGCAATCTAAAAACAGATTTAGACTCCATCCCTGTCAGCAGCAGAGAGCGCGGAGAAGGCTGAAAGTGCGGAAAATGCTGAAAATGCAGAGGAGCAGCTGGGATTTTTGGGGCGTTGGGAGATGCAAATTTCTGCACTGCAAGATGGATGTAAACACTAATTTATCAAAAAACTCCGCACCCTAGCCGGCACTTTTCCGCTCCGCCTTTGTTCCTTCTAATAAACTTAAGTGCAAGTTGCACGCCGGCGACAAAAGAAGCCAAGACAAAAGCGGCGAGAATAAAAAATTAACGTCAAACAAAGAAAATCCACCATTATTATGTGCCACGCACACACACACAAATGCGAGTGGGGGAAATGCGGTTCGCTTTGGTTTTTTTCGGGTGGCTTGAAGAGTTCTCAACCTCGACTTGGCACCGAGTAAGAGTTGGCTTTAAAAAACTATTCTAACAATTCGTATGGCTGGGATAAATGCGAACATTTTTTGGAAAGTATACATTTTGTTTAATAAAACTACTGACTACATGTCAGAATTGAAATTAAATATTTATTTATATTTATAACAGAAAGTTTCGTTAACGCTAAATGTATTAATTAACTCTCTCGGTAATTTCACAAATTAATATAAGAAGATTTATTCCCAAAAATTTATTTTCATGTATTTTAAACCTTAAAATGATGCTAAATTGTCGGCCTATAATAACCAATTTTATGTTCATGTAGCCCATTGAATTACATGTCCTTATGTGAACGAACATTAAGAAATGAATTAATTAAATCTTCAAAAGAAAAATCACAGATGCCATTTCCTCTCAACTGTATTTTGACCTGCTGTAGACGTTTTTAAGGCTAAAAATTATGTCACAAAACGGTCATTGAAATGACTTACTTCTTTGTTTAAATTAACCACAATCAAATTTTCTAATATTAAAAACTCGTCGAACCACCCAAGCAAGGACAAAGCGTGGAAAATTCCGCTTTTCATCCCCGCAAGGGTATTATTTTCGGGAAACCATAGTTCTCAGTGCTACTTTTTTTTTCGTCGAGATGCGGAGAAACAAGGGTGACATGATGGACAGACGTCCACGTTTTTCATCAGCGGTCGTCATCTTGTGTCATCGTCAGACGGCGGCTTTTGCACTGGGAGAAACTGGTACATAAATGTATTAAATTCGTTTTATGCAATGATGTCTGGAATATAAATTAGTATGCCATAACAGTACTCGGTATGGCATATGTTCGGTACTCCAAATAAGTGAAAAAAATACTTGAATGTAATACGTTTAAAAGCTTTCCAGAAAGCACACTTGACATTATTAATTCATTAAATCAAATACTTCCACGATTAAGCAAATAATACTTATGCCAAAGTTAAGTGAGAAATTCATAAAGATTTTGATATATTTTTTTAAATACCTATAGATATACATATATAGAATATCTCAGCCTTTTTAAATGGAATTGTATTTCTAATAAAACCATAGTTAATTTATGAATAAAAAAGCTATATAGGCTACAAAAATTTGCCAGGGCTTCTTCTCAGTGCACAGACACTTCCGCAGGGACTCACGCACTCACAATGGTGCGTATGGCGGCCATTGGTGTATTCGTGCCATGGTGGTAGTGGCGGTGCGATGGTGGTGGTGCTGCGACATGGTGGTGGTGGCAGTTGTGCGTATTTTTGTGTCACATTCCAATCTATATCAATCTTGTGTTCGCAATGACGGATGGCATTTGTCAATGTCAGACATTTTCGTTTTCCATTTGAGCCTCTAATGGCAGACGGGCAGAACGGCAGAAAGGCAGAAGGAGCAGGAGCGGGAAGGCGAGCATGGTCCTGGCTCTGAATCCTGCTTCCTGCTCTGGGCCTTAAAGTCACTCGGCTCAGGCACTTGCCCAAGTCGGCGCCCACGCCCACTCCGCCCTCGACGCATGAGTTTGACGAATTTGATGTCAAATATTTTCCTTGTTTCCCTCGGTGTTTTTTTATGAAAAGCATTTTCTGGGAATTAGAATTGGCTTCTCTGGGAGCGTTTTCCCCCTCGTCGCAGGGTAAAATTCTTTGCTGCTGGGGTGGTTTTGTTTTCTCCCCTCTTCTAGTGTTTGGGGCAATCTGTGCGAGTGTGTGCCGAAAATCAGTAAATGTGTGTGCACTAAGTGTTTTCGATTCACAAATATTTGCATTCTTTTGGGGGATCACCGTCCCTCGTATCTGGGGAATTCCATTGACTTATTTTCGTGTCAAACGAATAGTATTAGCGGAAATTTTAGGGTTTATTTAAAGCATGGGATAAAATTTGTCCTTTCTCGCAGAAGGTGTTACAGTATATCAGACCTTAATATTCAACATTTAAGTATCAGAATGCATTAGTATAACTAGTATTTATATGAAATCACAGCATTGAGTTATTTGTCCGTCAAGTAAATAATATCTTATATGAAAAATAAGTGTCTTCAGCTCATTAAAATTGTTGTTAATCTATTTATTTATATATTTATTTTCACTAAACGTTAATAACTCACTTTCTTATCAAAAATACATCTACACATACAAGAAAGTAACCTTGCTTTTACCCATTTGATAAGATACTTTGTATCAGTTTTAATTGATAAATAACTAAACTAAACTATATTCTAAGCAAAATCTTAAATACACCATTTATTGATGACTTGAAGTGACCTCTGCGGGACTTGTTATCCCAACCGAATCTTCGGTGCACAAGAACTCTGGGAGGGAGTTACTCGCAACAAATTGGAAAACCATTAATCACGGGGCTTAATGTTTAATTTGGCAGACTCCGCAGGACAGTCTCCGTCAAAACAAACACTCGACATCGTTCAACATTAAGTAATGATAAACTGAGACCTGCGTGTCCCTATAAAATATGAAGAACAACTGAAACAATGATCGGAGGTTGTGCGAGGTGAACACAAACCACCCGCAAATGTGTCAGCAAACCAAAGCAAAGTCCAAATAAAACGAGCCACGCCGGCCCGAGAGCCGCCGTTTTGTTGAACATCATTAATAACAAAACACAACGAGCGGAGCGGAGCGGTCGGAATTAATGAATGCTTATGAGATGCCACTGCAAAGATGTGCTAAACGCACGTCCAGCCCGAAAATACACGGTTCCCGTCCAGTCGGGTTCCCTCCCAGCCAAGGATGGCCCGTGGACGAGCGGAAATTAATGAACTGGCCCGAAATTAAAACCGAGAAACAAAACCGAAATGCATAAACAATTAAAAAGTGTGTCGACACCGGGCGCATGATTGGGTGGGTCTCGCCCGAGCAGAACTCCCAAATCGATTCTGCTACCATGTTGTCTGCCCAGTTAGAGACTTTCCGTATCCTTTGCCAGCCCGTAGTAGACTCCACGTCGGCGTTGCGTTTTGTTTGATCGTTTCGAGTGGAGCGCGGAGCTGGGAGAAGGCAGAAGGGAGAAGGGGATTCGGGTGATTGATGAAGCCCAATCGTGAATTTCACACCCAGCCGATATCGCATACAAATCGAATTAAAGACAGAGCCAAACGATGGCTAATTAATTTCCACCAAATATTGATAAATGAGTCGCCGGCCAGCAATGCAAATCTACAATCGAAGAAACTCTGAAGATCCTGCCACACATACTAGCAAATAAAATTTGTTCGCTTCCTTGATGAGGGATCAAAGTTAAAAAAATAGTAACATAATGCAAATAAAATACTTAACCCTCTTTATAATTATTCTCTTCGCTGTACATTGAATAATTCTCAAAATATAAGAGATAATACCCAAGGATTAATAAGAGAATTAAAGTTTATTTGTTAAATTAAAACTCTTTTCTTTCCGTGCAGGCTGTGCAGCTTGGTTCCTCGAAGGGCACCCAGATCGAGGGACTATAAATAGACGGGCCTGATAAATGATGTGCCGAAGAATGGCTTCAAGTGACGGGGGCAATAATGCGAGGAGCCAACTGAGGCCCAAATGACAGGTCGATTGAGTTAACGTTAACGCTAAACGCTAACGCCCGCTGCCCTTTCGGGCCCCTTCGAGGGAATGAGCCGGGGCTTTGAAAGGAGGAGTCACTGCACCGGCTACCAGCTAAATTTGTGGCTATTTCTGTGGCAGCGTTTAGCCCGATCGCCGCACGATCGATCGCCAATCATTAATAATCCATTGGAACAAGGCCTGGTGGCAGAAGCAGCCGCCGTTTCGCAGTCGCCCGAAGTCTACTGTGGTCGCATCGACCAGGGCCAAACAGGTGTGCCTCGGCTCCTCATCTGCGGATCGTGGGCTTTCGAAATCGATCATCGTCACGCCGCCGCGCGAGTCGATTAAAGTGAGCGAATTTTCATTACCAGAATTCATTTATTTCGCTAGCAGAGAAAATTATAATTAAATATCCCGTTGATTGTGTTGGCTGATCGCTTATTTTTTTGCTTTTTTGCTTCGTTATTCGGCTTTCAATTTGGTGGCTACAAATTGAGTGGGCTAAGAATGAGCAGCCGGGCCAGGACCACACACACGCAAAATGGGTAATAGAGGTTGTTCGGGGCAGAAGGAATTTTAATTTAAACTTTTGGTAAGTGTGGGGCCTACGAGGTGTAGCTTTCTAGTCTCATTGGACTTTCTAAATTTTTTTCAATTTACAAATGCATATTATTATAATTATTTGAATATTTAGGTGGTTGCGAACTAAGCTAAGATGGCTGATTCTTTAGTTTCAAATATTTTTGCGGATTTCATAAAATTCCGCATATTCCCTGAAAAATGGCAGCTTATAAAGTAACATTTGTTAGAAAATAGCTCAAATAGTAGAGAACCATTCATTTTCAAATGAAAAAAAAATATTTTAATCCTCACTAAGTTTAAGAAGCAAATCCAAACCTTTCCATATTAAAGAAATAATGCAGTATTTACAAAATAAAATTAAATAGGACTTCTTTCCGAAATTGTCATCAATTACTTACTGTTGAAAATATATATAAATTGCTTAAGGATATTTATTCGATTTTAAACTTACAGGCCGAGCTATGAGAGTCCTGTTCTGGACCGATTGTGTCAGCAGTGAAATGGAAACTGATCTACTGCTGTCCGCACATCCCGTTCCCACTCCCATTTCCATTTCCTTTGCCATTTCCATATCCCTTCGCAGCTGGCTCGTCAAAGTCAAAAGTCAGAGGCCATAAATCAGCGGCAGACAGTGGGCCATAAAGGATGAAGTCAAAACACAAAACAAACAGACACCCAATATGCCGCCCACGCGGAGAAAGGATGTGTGCAGAGTGAAGTTTTATGACGGTCACTGTCAGTCGGCGATTGACGTTTTGAAGGACATGGACTACCTACGGCAAGGATTACAAAGGATTGCGAACAATCGAATGGACAATATTTGCATATCAATTCGCCACGCATCCCGGAAAGTGTCAAGGACACTCCGCACACACGGACACAATGGGTGAGAGTAAAGGTTAAGTAAGGGTAGAAGCGGCGAAAGGAGAGCGATCCCATAAATCGTCCTGCTGCAATCGAAGGACATGTGTTGACGGGGTTTTCAAGATGCATTATTTGCAGTTCTTCTCTGCCTACACTGTGCGATAAATTGCCCGCCATTTGGCCATTGCTTTTGGGCCATTCACATGCAAATGGGGCTGGGGATGCTCGCCTGCGTGCTTCACGAAATTGTTGCACATTTGCATAATTATGGTAATTATCAATAAATATTCATTAGTGTGAGACTGGAGCTTAAATTTAATTCGCTTTTAATTGGCCTCATAACAATTACGCTCGGCCAGTTTAGGGGCCAACATTGTACTTTTAAATATAAAAGTTAACAAACTATTTACATATGTGTGGCTTGATGATGGGAAGCATTACGATGCATGTAAATATTGTAGTCTTCTCAATTATAATTTATAAAAAATGTAAGTCCCTTCTTAGAGTTTCCTTTAGGCTTATATATAAACTAAAATCATAATAATGTAAACTAAATTATAATTTGGCTTACTTAAATTCTATTTTTTTTAATTTTATTATTTAGTTCTACTTTAAATGTTGGCTTCCAATATAAATAAAATTATTCATTTCAATTGTAATATATTGAAGACGAAAGATAGAACATATTCATATATATACATTCATATTCTAGGCCTTTATGTGGAATAACTTCGTTTTAGAAAATGTTTTAGATATTTAAAAGTCAATTCAAAATACACCATAGTGAAAAATCGATTTCCAAATGATCTCTTCTTATCTGACCAACTCAGTAGCCTTTGTCTTAGGCCACTGAATGCATTTTTAATTTATTTATTTATTTTTAACCTTTATTCAAATCACTCGGATTTGTTGTGTAATTAAAATTGAAACGGAGAGGGAGGAAGGGTGGAAGGGAGACAGAGACCCAAATCAGCCATTGACCTCACGCAGCTGGGAAAGCGGTGGGAAAACTGGTTTTCCGACCCATTTGAGCCTGGTCAGTCCGGCATGCAGGCGATAAATTTTCTACCTGTCAATGGATGAGCGGCTACCTTAATGGCATCCGAGAGATAAGCCGGCAGAGGCCTTTGATTGTGCTCCCATCTTTCCAAGATGGCTGTCCGGCCGGCCAGAAGGGAAAGCTGAAAATGCTAAGAAAATTATGCACTTGCCGGCCGCCAGGCCACTTAAAGGGCAGTTTTCCATAATGGCTCGAATTATTTAGCGGCCAAAAAACAAAAATTACTCGCTCGAATTAGGGCTAAAAACACGCACTAAATGGGGAGTGGTGTGGCCTGTACGGTGGGTAATGGCTGTGTCAACAGGCGACTGCCTGCCCCAAGTTGCCTGCCGATAAAGTCATTAAAATTTCACCCTTATTATGGCTTTTAAAGTGATTGCAAAATGAGGAGGAGAGAGCTGGTCCGCCGATGAAACGTCTTCATTAAACATGCATCAAATTTGCACGCACATTTCCCTTATGAAACAGCCAACCGGCCTTCGACGTCTTCCCTTTTTTTATTATTTCTTTCTGGCGGCCACGGAAGGTGCAAGGAAGCAATTTCCTGTAATTGCCACCATTCTTGTTAATCACACTCCGCGCCGTACTCCTATATATGTGTCCATATATATAAGCAGACCGAGTATACCGAGTAGTAGCACATCCAGTAGCCGGGGCATCCAAGTGCAACAGGCTAAATCGTTTTCTCGGCTGCCCGGCTGCCAGGCTGCCTTCTAAATTCGCGATGAAATATTTATGAGCTGCTCAAAATGCACACTCACCCAAGCTCAACTGGGCTGTTTCTGTTTTTGTCTCAGGCCCGGGCGGAGCTTTAGGGGCCATAATTGGGGTCCGGCTTGGGAAGATCGTAATACTTCCGTTACGCGGCTCAAATCGATCACTTTAGCAGCTCCAAATAATATGGAATTACGGAAAGGGGGCCATCAAGGATCGCTCACACCAGCCTATTAAACTTTTTCGGACAAAAAATAATGAAGAAATTACGAAATTGTACACATTTTATTCAAAGTGTTCTTGCACGTAAACAATACTTAACGACGTGTATTCCTCTCAGGCCTCAATGGCAAATAAACGAGGTTAAAATCAAATTCAATAATTTAAGGTTACCCTCTTTCCAAATTATAATATTAAGAAACAAAACATTAAATAAAATAAAACCCCTTGATGTATTCAAAAAGCTCTCATCTGAGATGTAACTCTCACTGTAAAATATTAGGATATAAGACTCCAAGTTTAAGCCACAAAAAATCTAATCGCTGAACCTCGTATAAATTGTTTTGCATTCTTTTAAAATTCACACTCTCCAACATCCATCAAGTTGATGCTTCAACTTTTTCCACAATTTGTCCATATGCAGACACATAATCAAGCGACTTCCTTTGGTGGCGCTCAAAAGCGTCGGCATTAATTGCTCCAATCAAGAGATTCCTTTTTCTCCGGAGGGGCTTGGCTTGGGCTCATCTCGGCTGTGGCTCGGGCTGGCCTTTTTGCATTCGCAATTTCTCTTCGTAATTCGCCACAATTAACGACTGATCAGCAATTAAAGTTGCATTACCGGCGACGGGTTTCGAGCGCAAGTCGCGAGCGGCACCTGCGATCGGCGGGATGCGTGGATAATGAATTCGCAGCTTCGTGCAATCCATCAGTTTGGTGGCCATATCTGAACATATGAATACTATATATGCGGTGGGTCGTGATTGCCTCTGATTGCCGCCGACTGCAACATCAAAAACGAGTTAAGGCCACCGCCGAGTTTTCGTATTCGGACTCGGATTCGGATTCGGCGGACTTTTCGCAGTTTCTAATGATGATGATAGCTCTGCTTTTGGCCTCGTCGGATGTCATCAAACCCGCGGTGCAGCGAATGACTGAGAGGAGGTCAAATGCGTCTTGATTGTGGCCTGTAGTTAGCCTCAGCTGAAGGATTTCCATCATTGGAGCCACTAAACGATGTAAGGGGAAAGGAAGCATTGCCCCAAACATTGTATAGCTATAAACTGTTTGAGTTCAAAATTATATCACAAAAGGTTATGAAAGAGGTATTGAATGATGTCTTTATTAATACTCCAACCTTTTGTTAATATGTGGAATATTCAAATCCATTTCCATCTTTAATAGCCTGAATCCTTCAGAGACCTTAGGGCTCAGTGTGACTCTAGTTTTTCATCTCGGCGACCACATGTTGCTGTTCCACTTAGGATATTAAAAAGTGAGCTCATTCCACTGCGAAATCTCGTATGCAACTCCTTCGCAGGCAGCCAAGATTTATGGAATTTAATTTCCTGAGCTGCCTTAGCTGCCCGGCCAGCCGTGGCAAGTGGCAAGGAGTTCGGCGAGGACTTGCGGGCGATGTAAACAAGGATGCAACGGATGCCTGGCCATGTGGAGAGTGACACGTAATATTCGCAGCAAGCCACAGGCTGCCGCCTTTGCCGCTGCTGTCAGCACATCTGCAAATGGGAAACTGAGGAGAGCTGAGGAAAATGGAAATATGAGGAATGGCCCCGCCAGCAGGACGACCCAATAACATTAGCCCAACGGTAGTGGCTACAGGGCCAACTGTTACCTAGCCTAGGAGGACCGAAAGGGACCGTTGGCTTTAGCCGAGTGACAGCGAAAGTGAAAGTGCGCCTCCAGGTCGCGATGGCAGGCAAATTTCATGCACCATTGCGTGACAGGCAGCGACTCGGCGTGGCAGGAGGGCAGACACTGAGGGTAAAAGTGTGCCTGGAAGCGGCAGGACATCGTTTCTACACAAGGGAAAATGGTGAGTTAACAGATAATATATAATAAAATATATATTAAACTATACTTTAGGTATACTTAAATTTTAAATAATGTTAACTTAAGAAGCAACTGAAACACAAATTGTACCATTTTAATGCTCTAACTGTTTAATTCAATTAAAATATTATTAAAATAGTAGATAAAGTAAAGTCCTCTATTAACATAAATAATCATATGATAATTTAATAATTGCTTCGCATATTTTATGGAAAACCAACCGTAATAGGCAAGGTTATCTTATATGAATTTAGGAAAATTGTTAAAGCTGGAGATAGATAGTTTAGTTTAGTTTAGATAGATATAGTTTTACTATATTTTTCGGTTTGTGTCGTATTTATTATATTTGTGTTTATTGTTTGACTTGCCAAATTTTTCCCACTGCACTGCTACTGTAGTTGTCCTTGCTGTAGTCCTCTACTCGTTAATGCCACACACACACACAGAGTTACACAGAAGGAAGAGTTCTGTCAGGAGGCAAGGAAAGAACAGGGCAGGACAGGGCGAAGCAGGCGAATAATATATGAGTGCACTCACTCAAACTGACTAAATTCCCTGTTCCCACTCCAGCAGTTTTGCCCACCTCCAGCCCCTGCCACCAGCTATCAGCCCCACCAAAAAGAATGGAACCGAACAGAACTGAACCGAACCGAACCGAAAAATGTTTGCTCTTGATCGATTGCCGTTGAACCGTAGCGGAGGCAACGCACGCGTAACAAATGCAATCCTCCTTAAAAGCAGAAATGTGTCACACGTTGGCATACACTCCGCCCAAGGAAGGAAGCCTTTGCCAGTCCCCAGTACCCAGTCCCCAGTACCCGACGGCCACCACTCAGCTCCGGCAAAGTCCTCCAATAATGGCTGAATCCTTTCAGTGCAACTCCTTGAGGCCGCCACCCCTTTGTTGATTTTTTCCCCTCATTGTCGCCGTTGTTGTTGATGTGTCCTGGCAGATCCTTTTGTTGCCTTTTTATTATAAACTTTTTGTCCCGAGCTTTTGTTCCAGAAGCTTTCTCTTCGGCTTCTTCTGGCTGTGCAGAAAACAAAGATAAATTGGTTAATTTCCCCCACCCCGCCCAGTCAGACATCAATCGATGCTCGTGTCTCCATCTCGCTCCCTCCGAGCTCTGGCTCCCTCGCTCTGGTAATGGACTTGAGTGAGCATACGCATTATTCTATTTTCCGGGGGGTTTTTTACAGCTTCTTTCTAAGATTTTTTCGAGTTTCCATCTCTTTTTCCTTTTTTTCTTAAAAGAATACACCAACCCTGTATTCCATTGGCAGTTCGATTCGCTTGGAGTTTTTTATGGAAAAATAAGGAAAACAATTTAAACAAGTAAGAAAGCTACAGTCGACTGTTCTCGACTGTGAGATACCCGGTACCTAAACGTTTGCGCACAAAGGCAAATTAAAATTGTACATACATACATTGGCGCCATTATATCGCACGGCCAATGTTTGAATGCGCCACCTGTCGGCTACAGCTTGCAACTGTAGTGCCTTAGGGCGGTGTGTTAAAATTCTCACCTTATTGCTAATATCTTCCATGTTTATCATCCGATTTTACTGAAATTTTCAGGAAACGTCCGCTCTATTTTATTCATTTTTTGTATTTATTAACTTTTACCCGAAAAAAACGAGTATAGCTTATTTAACGTTTTTTATGATTTTTGAGGGCGGAAGTGGGCGTGGCCAAATTTTAAAACAAACTTGATCTGCGTGCAATAGATTCCAATGTTGTCACCAAATTTGGTAACTCTAGCTCTTATAGTCTCTGAGATCTGTTGTTTCACACGGACGGACAGACGGACAGACGGACAGACGGACAGACGGACAT